>JAPYYJ010004370.1:0-10514 GCA_028533885.1 Nasua narica
ACAGTGCTTGCATTTAACATTTCTCATGCCCATTGCCCTGATGACATTGAGACTCCCTTGTTCCCAGGAGTATGAGGGCCAGCGCCTGGACCTTCATGGGAATCTTACGCAGGATGCCTGTGTAAGCAGGGCTGCGGTTTCTGGGTAGAAGGCTGGGGGTGGGAAGTTGGCGTGTTTACTATCAGAGTGCATGTTTGTGGGGTCAGTGAATACCTAAGCTGGGAGATCATGGTGGCTCAATCTTGGGTCCTTGGGACACAGATCATTGGAAACAAAGCTTTTAGAACAAAGAAAATACGTTTCGCTGCCATGCAGCCAGCTCCTGTTTCTTTCCCAGGCTGGGAACTGCATGCACCTGTTTTGTAGGAACAGGGAAGGAGGCAAGTAGCTAAACACTCAGGAAGAGGCACAGATGAGCTATTAATATGCTGGACTCAGCAGCATGTCAACAATCAATAGTTTTTCTCACCAATTAAATGTCCCCCATCAACTCTGGCTCTGATACTTCTGCTGGAGTGACAGGTGTAATGAGCAGATGGGACTGTGCCAGCAGCAGGCAGAAGGAAAAAAAAACATATTGAAAGAATGTTGCTATTTGCTTTTGAGTGATTGTTTCTTTTTCCTTTCAGCCATCAAAGTCAAATAAGAGGGAGAGAAGGGCTGGAAGAGGACTCTCCGAGGTGGCATTGGTGACTGAGCGGGGCCAGAGGAAGGCCTCAGCTACCTTGTGACAATGGCCCGCAGAGATTGAAAGGGCAGAGGATGTCCCTGATGGGCAGTGGCCCGGGAGGCAAGGTGCTGGGGACACGGAGCTCGAAAGCTGCCCAGGCAAGGATAAGCGCTTGTCCACCATATGCTCTAAGGGGCCCCTGACCTCTTAGTGAGGTCAGGGAGAGTTCAGCTGCTAGAAGGATTGTATTCATTTCCAACTCAAACTGGTTTAAGGAAGGGAAAGTAATGTTATTGGCTCCTATTACGGAGAAGCCCGGGGCTTAGACCAGCATCAGGCGTGCTGGGATACAGATGCTGCGATATACCGTCATTGGTCTCTGTCCACCTCTTTCCTCTTTCCTTTGTGTGGCTCCCCCGTGGGACAGGCTTTTCTCATGCAGTGGCCACCAACAGCTATGGTTTCTGTCACGCAGCTAGCACTATCGTTTGAAAGAAAGTTCTGGTCGAAGTCCCAGAACTGAACCTCATTTGTGTTGCTGGTTACGGGGCGGGATGCTCTGACTGACCCAGCTCGGGTGGGTGTCTCTACGTTGAGATGGGGAGAGATCGAGGCAGCCCCGTCCCAATGGTCTGGGATGGGAATGGAAATGGTTTTGGGGGGGGAACGTTCCCCCAAGGAATATCAGGGTTCTGAACAAGTGGAATCAGTACAACAAAACAATAGGAGTCTTGCAATGAGAAAGATAGGGTTCGGCAGCAGAAGCTTCGGGTTGCATCGTAATTCTGGGCAATCTCTCTCTTCATGGAAGTTTAATGAGAATAAGAGCCTGCCAGGAACGGGGGGGGGGGATGGGGGGGACTCTGGGGCCCCGCTAAGTTACTGGGGTTCAGTCAGGACACTGGTTTTAGAGGGGCCTGGGGTAGCTGGAAGGATGCCCGAGCATTTTCAGCGGGTGGCGGAAGGTCAAGGCTTGAGCCCAGAGTCAGGATGAAGGCAGTGGATTTTAAATTTCAGGTCACAGAGCCCTGTGGCTTGGTGATGTCTCAGGGTAGGGATGGCTGCTAAAAGGGGGGGGGGTATGGATCTGGCGGCTGTGCACAGCTTCATAATAGGCTCCCATTTAAAGAAAGAATTTTGTTGTCCAAAACGTCTCAAAAAAAAAAAAAAAATCTGCTAGACAAGGGTGGTGGGAAATCTGCCTCTTAGATGCCAGACCCAGGCCTGCCCGCCTCACGGAGCTGTCATCATGACAGGCTCAGGCTCTGGGGTCGCTCCTCAAGGAGTGACTGGCTGAGGAAGAAAAGGCCCGAGAGACTGACAGGGGCTGTTGGGATCTAAGGAGTGGCCCTAGCGGCAGCAGGTGGGGGATGGGCGGGATGGTGAGCAGCTGTGTGCACGGGCCCATGTCCCCTGTGCTCCTGGGGACACTTGTTAGAGAACAAATCCCATAGGTTGCCTCTGCCACTTGCTGAGGATTTGCTAAGAATTGTGATTTTTTTTTCAAAGATTTTTTTTATTTATTGGACAGAGAGAAGGGGTCACAAGTAGGCAGAGAGGCAGGCAGAGAGAGAGGGGGAAGCAGGCTCCCTGCTGAGCAGAGAGCCCGATGCGGGGCTCGATCCCAGGACCCTGAGATCATGACCTGAGCCGAAGGCAGAGGCTTTAACCCACTGAGCCACCCAGGCGCCCCTAAGAATTGTGATTTTGAGCCAGAACGGTGGGGGAGGGGGTTGGAAATTGGGACCCCCAACCCCACGGCTCAGAAGTTGCTTGTCCAATAGCTGGTTTTTTTATTATCCTTGTTGTAGTGTTAGCTTTCCTCTGACTTTTAGAAAGATTGGAGGTGACTCTGAGAAAAGATCCATCCATTTGTACATCTGTTCATCCATCCAGCTACCCCTCCATGTCAAACTGTTTGTCACCAGGCACTGGGCTAGGTCTTGGGGCACAGAGAGATGACACGTCTGGGCCTCCAAGCCTGGGCCCTCCACCTCCGAGAGGGAAGTCTGATGTATTAGCCAACAATTGCTGTGTGGTAAGAGAGAGACAATGATGGTGGGATGTAAAAACTGAGGGTTGCTGGCGGGCAGGGGGATGAGGCAATTGAGTGATGGGCATTAAGGGGGGGATGTGTGTGATGAGCACTGGGTGTTATACACAAGTGGCCACAGCCAGGGTCTTCACTTCTCAGACAGTGGGGAGCTACGGAAGGTCTTGAAGCCAAGGGGCAGATTTGGCTGGTGGCCGGAGGGACTCGGGTGGGGAGTGTGGGCCTCCGAGGAGCGCCGGGCCAGGTCCCGCTCCAGCTCCTCCTGCTTGGCCAGGCGATCGAGCGCGCGGGCCGGGCCGCGGGCCTGCTGCGGGGAGCCCTGCGTCAGCGGGGAGAGCTCCACGTAGTCCAGGGCCTGCCGCTGCCTGTCCGCCTTCCGTGGGCCGCCCCCGCCGATGAGCTCCGAGCTCCCCCCGCTGCTCCCCCGCCTTCAGGGAGCCCTTCTGGGTACTGTAGCCGTGCAGCGCGTTCTCCTTATTGGAGTCCGAGGGCTTGGTGACATCCGGGGCCGAGGTGGGTCGCACGGTCTTCCTCAGAGCCTCGATCCAGTTTCGCCGGATACCCGAGGTCATGGCCGACAAGGTGTAGACGGCGTCGTTGGTATGGATCTGGAAGCCATAGTTGCGTTGCACCGCATACACGGTGAAGTCCGTGCAGGAGCGCAGGTCGATCTTGCCATCCAGCTCGTCGGCCTCCTCAGCGGCGGAGTCCCGGTAGTACTTAAGGCTGGAATCTGCCAGCACAAACCATTGCTTCTTCCACTCTCCGGGCTCATCCAAAGGGGGGGCTGAGAGATAATGAAGCCTGATCTTTCAATAGGGGGAAGGGTCTCCTGGATTCCAGAGATGGTCAGGAAGGATGTGCAGTATAAATAAATGTTATCAAAACAAAAAGAACAGAGGAGCATAGGGAGAGGACATTGTTACTAAAGTCACCCAACTGTCCTGAAGAGGTTGTGATCAATAGAGCGCTACAATTGTGGACTCTCCGTAGACTTGAGCCAGCATGGATGCTCCATAGGAAGGGAGATGCTCAGTTTATCACTGATTTTTCCAAGTAGGCGTTCGGGAACGATTGCAGACTCCTGCGTCCCTCCGTGAGTGCCCTGAGGATGTGGAAAGGTGCAGAGTCCTGAGGGGAGGGCTGGTGAGGTGGGTGTCCTTGGAGAAGAGGGTTAGGAAGGCTGGAGCTCTCCCTGTCTCAAGCCTGGCTGGAAAGGGCAGGACTCAGAGGGACGCGTGGAGAATCCACCGTCCGCCGGATTTGAGGACACCGAGGACTGAGTCCCGTCCCCGGAGCTGCGAGGTGCAGGAGTGATGCAGCTGGACAAGAGCAGCCAGAAAACAGGTCTAGGCCCTTCTTCCCTAATGGGCCCAGCCCAGGAGGGTCACTACGCAGATGGGACCTGGGGAAGGAGAGAAACTCCGGACAAGGGGGAGAGAAAAGAAGGATCATGCTTCCCTTTCTCCCTCCACAAGCAGCCCGTCCAGCGCAGACAGGGGGACGAAGGTTGCTAGTGAAGCAAATGTGGAGTTCTTGCCATTCCTTGGAGGCGGACATTCAAATTTCTGAACGATTTTATGCGCGCGCACAAAGGCGCACTTCCAAAGCCTCTGCGGGCCTGCCGCCTGCCGCCATGCCATTGGCCAGAGCAGGTCACGTGTCCCGGCCCCATCGGTGGGCGGGGCCGCCCTGGAGGGAAGTCGAGCCAGGTGCCTTCGAGGAGCGTCCAGGAGGAGGGCCTGTGAGTCCAACCTACCACAATGGCGGAAGAGGAGCGATGTCCTCTCCGTGGCCGGTTACTACCAGGGAGGAAAAGAGACTCAGCAAGTTGGTGTCGGCTTCACCACCTGCTGGACAAAAATTGACTTCCCCTCCTGCCAGCTTTAGCTCGCTGCAGTCCGGCAACCGTCTCCTGGGGGTTGCCCTACCTCGGGAGTCCATGCTGCCAGCTGCCGGGCCACCGCCCTGGGCCCCCTCCCCCTGCCACGACCGAGCGACGCGTCCAGGGTCACTTCCGTCTCCCGGGCCCCTCGCCTCTCTCTGCTCCTCCAGTCTCCGCAGCCATGGCTCGGCTCGCCTTTCTACTAGTGGCGGCCCTGCCCACCGCACACCCGCAGCATGCCCAAGACGTCGGTCCCACGGTGGCCACGGCGCCTCCGCTGAATTACAGTTCCTCTCCAGGGGCCCTGGAATCTGCATTTGGAATGTGTTCGGGTGCTTCTTGGGTTCACTGATCCCAGTGCTAAGAACAAAGTCAAGATTCTCTCCCAGCACATGCAAGGCCCTCTTGAGAGCTTCATTCAGCCTCTTCACCTGCAAATTAAAGCTCAATTCTTGCTCGGAAATCGTGGGATTATGGAATGAGTACGGGATTATGGCATGTACCGGAAAGGCAGCGCACAGACAGGCGGAAGGTCGGACCTGATGGGAGCCCCGCCGTGCTGGTCACGGGGCTTGCGGTCCGTATGGCTTCTGGAAACACCAGCTCACCGAGGCTGTGAAGGAGATCCACTGGTTGATGCCGTCTGTGCCCTGGACTTGCAGGGTAAGCCATGTCTGCGTGTTGCTTCTCCGGGCTCGTGATTCACTGTGATCTCTGTATTCCTGTCTACCGAGGCTCTCAGAACCCTTAGTGTCCCCTCTGCCGGGGGACGACGACCTGGCTCCCGCACAGAGGCCTTTCACTCCGACACAGCTCCAACTTCCAAAGTCATGCTGAGTTCTGAGCGCCGAATAGCCTCCTCCGAGCTCGGCGCTCAGTATCCAGTATGAGCTAGTGATTTGTGGTGTCTCGGTTTTTCTTCCTTTACCCTTGCCGCAGCCCCCATTTGCGCTCTGCCCTTCTCTGCTCTGCTCTGGCATCCGGGAGAGGCTGTCCCCTAAGGACCATCCAGCCATGTCGCTTTGTCTGCTGGATTCCAGCCGGGTAGCTGTTCGGAGCTTGCTCGGGTCGTTGTTATCAACTCACCCGGACCAGGAGACTGAGACCACACAGGGATTTTCTCTCACAGTTCTGGAGATCTGAGCTCTGGTGGCCTTGGAGCTGGCGTCTGTTCAGTTTCTCTTGTTGGCCTGCGGATGCTGCCGCCTTCTCCTTGTGACGTCACATGGCCCCGCCCCTGGCCCCACCCATGTACCTGGGTCCAAATCTCCTCCTATAAGGATACTAGTTCCGGTGCACTAGGGCCCACCCTAATGACCACATTTCCCTTAAGGACCTCTTTTGGCCCCATCTCCAGATACAGGCACATTCTGAGGTCCTGGGGGTTAAGACTTGAACATATGAATTTGACGAGGGGGGCGGGGCACAACTCCGCCAGCCACCGTAGCCACTGGAGCCCTGGGCTGGAGATCAGAGTAGGAGGAGGGGGACCCGCATGCTCTCTGCCCCTTCTGTTCCTGCACCTTGAATGGGTAAAGGCAGCATCTCTTACTCCCCTGCTCCCTTCCTGTACATGCCTTTCCTCCCGTCGCTTAGAGGTGGTAACAAGACCTCCCCCCAACCGGCCCGGGCCAACCCAGAGTTTGGTATTTGCCTCTGAGTGTTTCAGCATCCCCTGTTTATTCCCCAAACCCTGCCGGCACCTCTGAAACTCTCCCTCAGGAGAGTCTCTTTAGCTGATCCACCAGGTTGGATTCTGTTTTCTGCTGGAAGGCCGATGAGTACAATTTGTTCATTCACGGTTTTTTTCAGTACTTGTCTTGTCTTAGGCACCCAGGCACATCCCTCCCCCGTAACAGGGAGGGATTGGAACCAGTGACCATGGAATGCTGTGACAAACACAACACTAAAGGAGAGAGAGATTGTTTTCTTCTCTAATGTGAAGGAAGGCTTCCTGGAGGAGGAGGCGCTGTAGCTATAAGGAGGGGGCAGAGTTTAGTGAGTGAAGAAGGTGGGTGAGGTGGCCCAGAAGTTACAGCAAAATCCAGAGCCAAGAGTTCTCAAAGCAAGTGGGGCTGTGCCCTGCCTGTGTCCATGGTGTCACCATCCACATGGTCACCGGGCTAGAAACCTTGGCATGATTGTCAACCCTTTCCCTTCCTTCCCCTCCCATGCCTGGTCTATCACGGAGTCTCCTTCTGACATGCTCCTTCCCTGCTCAGTCCCCTCTTCTCTACCTTTTCTGCTGCTTCTGCATGGTAGCTGGGTGTGGGGAGTAGGGTGGTGGGAGATCTTGTCTAGCCACTGCATGGCGCAGAGCCATGCAAAGAGACGGACCTTTTTTGGGCATCTACTTGATGCCTTCCACTGTGCTAGGTGGTTTAAATGTCTTATCTTTAATTTTCATAACCTTCCTGGGAGATAAGGCTGGGGATTCAGGGGTTAACTAACCACGTTGTTCCCTCTGCTTTGAAGGTGCCTTTGAACTTTGACAAGGGGAGAGAAGAGGATTGGCCAGTGTCCTGTGTTTCCCCCAGTCTCTGGGACTGGACTAGCAAGTTCCTGGGGCTGAGGCATTCATTGTTCAGCTGCTTAGAGACAGGGCTTGCAGAAGGAATGCCACAGAAAGTTCTCCAGAGCCATCTGGAGACAAAACCTTGCAGGAGATCTGGAAGGTCCATGAAGGGAGGTTTTATTTCCCTGGGCAACTCTAGGTGCATTTTCACCCAGTGGGCCCCAGGGGGGAGACGGAGAGCAGACTTTTTTTTTTTTTTTGTCCTCACCGCTTGTTAAATTGAGAGTATTTTTAGCGGATTTGAAAGCTTTGGAGACAGATCCCATTCCTCAGTTCCCTGCTCATAGCAGGCACTCAATAAACCTTTGTTAATGTTGCCGCATGTTACTCATCGGTGCAAATGGTCCTTCGGTGAATGAACACATTAGGGCATTTGATGAAGATGTCAGCCAGCCCGACCATAAAAAGTAATCTTTACGATACCATAAAAAGGAACATGGACAATAGCTCGAATGTCATTTGTGAACACGATAAATATTTCCCTGAAGTTCCTCTGCCCATCAGGCAACCGCATCACATGCACTTTCAAAACCAGTGGCCCGTTTCAGCTCTATGTAAAATGCCAGCTTTTTATGGGAGCTGATTGGGTTTGCAATTAACCAAAGTGCACAATAATCATGTCCACCTAGATTGATTTATGGGGCACAGAGTGTGCTTTAGAGAGTTACGAAAGGGATGGTGGGCCATCAGGATTTTAAGCAGTCCCTTTGACTTCAGAGTACTGTTTGCTGCACAGATTTAAAAAAGGGACACATCTATGCTGGGAGGTGTGGTTGCTTTGCCCATCAGCGAGCTGGGCTTGTGGAGTGCCTACCTGGGTCAGGCCTGGTGCTGGGGACACAGAGTTGAGGAGACAGAGCTCTAACCCCCAGGGGCCCGCAGCCCCTGGCAGGCAGGAAGTGACAACAAAACAAAGTGTCAAGGCTGGGAGACAGGCATGCCCAGGTCACGGTCACTAGGAGAGGACGGGGAGGGAGCAACAAAATGCATCTTGAGCAGGCAAGGAGACGTTGAGGAAAATTGAAGGGATGATTGGGGGGTTGCTGCAGAAAGCAGGGCGGGGGCGTCTGGGCCCAGGCCCAGGCCCAGGCCCAGGCAGGTAGGAGGCCTGGTGCTTGGGTGCTGGAGGAAGGGAGGCTGAAGTTATTGAGACTAGACAGGTAGCCAGGCAATAGTGCCGAGTCTCCGTGACTGTCAAGGCGCTTGGGCGGGGGGCACCCTCCCCATTGTCTTGGAGACTCCCGTGGCTTGATGCCTTCCTAACCCTGGGCAAGGTCCTTTCATTACTTCAGGGTCGTCTGCGTCGCTGACACCCACAGAACCAATGGCTCCCTGCAAAGTTGGGCTCCGTGGCTGCTAATTGTGAAGCACAGAGGGAGACAAAGTTGTGCGGCTCTTCCTCGTGTCCTTCGCAATCGAGGGTCACCGGGGCACAGGGGACCCCTGCTGAAGGACCTGCCTGCAGAAGGCTCAGGTGCTTGGGGGAAGGAGGCGGTCACGGCTGCCGGGTCCCTTCCCTTTGAGCGGGAAGGTGGCCAGGGTTTGGCTGAGAGCTGTTTGTTGAGGGCTTTGAGGCACGGTCCAGGGCTCTCGTGTTCCGAGCGCCGATAAAGGAAGAAGGGGCCCCGGGTCTCTGCGGGCTAAGCTTCCGATCTGGTCCAGGGGCTACTCAGCAGGGCGTGATGCCCTGAGTTTCGCTTCAGAGAGGAGTGTTCCCAGCAGCCCTGGGCTTGGGCTCATCTCCAGACATGGGCACACTGGCTGGCCCCGCTGCCCATCTCTGGGGAGAAGGGCGAGTTTGCCTTCCAAACCTTTCTAAAGTCTAGGCTCCCTGCCTACCCCCCCTCCCCGCCCCCACCACTCTCCATCTACCCCATGACCCCAGGCCAGCTTTTTAGGAGAGCGTATCGTATAAGCATATCACAGTGAATATTTTATTTTATTTTAAAAGATTTTATTTACTTTTTTGAGAGAGAGAGAGTGTGTGAGAACAAGCAGGGGGAGAGGGAGAAGCAGGCTCCCCGCGGAGCAGGGAGCCTAACTCCGCACTCTATCCCAGGACCCTGGGATCATGACCTGAGCGGAAGGCAGATGCTTAATGACTGAGCCACCCAGGCGCCCCCACAGTGAATATTTTAAATACACGGCCTCATGGATCTGAGTTTGAGACGATCTCAGGCCCACACTATTTGCTGATGACGCCAGCTGTGGGCTTGCCCGTCTCCTCTGGGTTTAGCATTAAACAGACAGCTCTGGCAGCCCTGGGAGGCAGGAATCCTGGAATGCTGGCACTGGACGGGCCACTGAGGCCACTGTTTAGAAGTTGGTACTACGGCTTGGTGCAGAACATGGAGTGCTCGCTTCGGCAGCACATATACTAAAATTGGAACGATACAGAGAAGATTAGCATGGCCCCTGCGCAAGGATGACACGCAAATTCGTGAAGCGTTCCATAAAAAAAAAAAAAAAAAAAAAGAAGAAGAACATGGACCGGCAGCTGACCCATGCTGGGCTGGCCCAGCAGATAGAAAGGGTCCTCTCTTGGGACTGAAATCCGTCTCCCTGAGGCTGGAAATCAGTGAACCTTGTTCTGGCATCAGCAAGATCCCAGAATAAGCCCATCCTTTTATAAATTACTATATTATTATTTGTAGCTTACGTTTGTGGGGAGTTGCGGGTTACAAAGGATACCTCTGTAGACACGTGCTAAGTGCCTCCCACTTCCCTGGGTGAAATATCACAGCTTCCTCCACACAGTCCTTAAATGTATTTTCCATCCACACCACAGTGTCAGTTTTCATCTTAATATTTTCTTTCTGCTTCTAAAAGTAATCTATGCTTGTTACGGAAAATTAGGAAAATATAGACAAAAAAAAAATACGACCTGTTTGTTGGGCACTTCTTTCAGCCAAACCGTGGGATTCTTTGGACCAGCAGTGGCCTTCTGGTCCCTCTGAGTTACCAACAGTCAGCCCGCTTTAATACTTTAATCTCAAATTCAGGTTAAATCCTGCTGCTTTGCCTTCTTCTACCCGGACTCAAGCGGGGACCTCTGGCTCTTGGTTCTGTTACTGTTCCCTACCATCCCCTCCATTTTGGGGCCGCCCCTTCAGGACATTGGGATGGGGAACAGAGTCTTGGTGTCACTTAGTCTTGGTGTCTCATTTTCTACCTGGTTGTCAGCGTTCCCCTCTGAAAGCTGAGGACTTTGGGCACAGACAGGAATTATTTGGGGGAAACTGGGGAACCCTTGTCCTCTTGAGCAAGGCACCAGCCCCCCCTCCCCACCCCCCAGCCATATGGCCCTCAGGGGATGCCTACCTCCTTGCTG
>JAPYYJ010004371.1:0-10514 GCA_028533885.1 Nasua narica
TTTTTTTTTTTTTTTCCTTTTTTGGTGTCCTTTCTTCATTGGTACTCCTATTTTCCCAGTCATCCAAGCATATTGGCTTTTTTTCCCTAGAAGATGTGAGTATCTAATATATATTAGATACTCTTCTAGGTGCCGGGTAGGGTATGGACTAAAACATATGGTCCTTGCCTTAGTGGAGTTTGTATCACAGTGAGGGAGTTAGACATTAATCAGGTAATCACAAAAACAGACCCTACCACATGCATGAGAAGAATGACAAAGGAGAAGTACAGGGAGCCATGAGAGTGTAGGACACAAGGGGCCTAGCTTAGGTGAGGAGGGAAGGGAAGTCTTTTCTGCAGAAGTGATGTTTGATCTAAGATCTGGATGATGAGTCAGGGATGGAAAGGGACATCCCAGGCATAAAAACTAGCATTCCTGAAAGTTTAGGAGTAGGGGTGGCAGAGGAAACTGCAAGTCTAAGCAACAAAGAAAGCAGTGAAGGTCGACAACGACATGGAAGAGGTGAGGCTGAGTCAGTTCATGAAGAGTCCCGAGGCCATGTTAAGGATTTTGGCGTTTATCCTAAGAACTGTTAATAGCACACTAAGTAAGGGAATAACACAATTACACTTGTGTATTTAGATTACCATGGCCCGTGGGGGTAGAATGCATTTGCAGGGAACGGGCAAACATGGACGTCGGGCTATTGGTCAGGAGGCCATTTCAGGATGGAGATAGGGTCAAGGCTGGTGGGTAGAGAGATGGAGAGAAAATGCTGGCTTGGGGATACAAATCCAACCCTCAGAGCCATTGTGTCTGAATATACTTCGTAGTTAACCAGCCAGCGTGTTCCCTTACATTGTCCCGTATAATAATACCCTCTGTACCTAATGTTTTCCTTTCTACTTCCGTTCTTGCCACAGAATTCCAGATATATGAACTCATGTCTGAGTTACAGCCATATCCTGTTAGAGGGCTGTTATTCTCCTCACTTCCCTACTTTAAACAGGGTTTCAAGGGTCTGAGTAAATGGTTCCCATCCCAGGACCTATGTCAGCTATGCCGAGACTGGCTTCTTCTAGGACAAAACCTGTGGATTGGTGTGTCTTACAAGGCCATGGTTCCAAACACGAATAAGCTCCATCTTTTAGTCAGGTACTTTGAAAACATACAGATTTCTAGGCTTAATACCCAGAGGTTTTGACTGAGCAGTTTTGGGGTAGAACCCAGGAATCTGTGTTTTATGTAGCTTAGATGTCTAAGGATCAGGCAGGTTTGGTTTGCTCTGAAGCACCACTTATCTGCATTTCACTTTGTATTGAAGAGGACAATCATTTCCAGGGCTAGGCTCTGTCTTCTCTGGGATATCCTCTCCAATCTCCTTCCTCCCCTAACTAAAACGACCTTTCACACTTAAATCTTTATTTGACTCTAAAGCCGTCTGTTTTGTGATTTTTTCTTCCCACTGGGGAATCTCTGCTGTCTTCTCAGCAGGCGTAGCCACCTGTGAAGGGACGTGCCATGCCATAGAGGACTGTTCCCTGGATGGCTGAGTGACAGGGAGGATTTCCTGAGATTCATTATGAAGCAAACCCTATATTTATTTGCAAAGATGAGGTTTTGGATAGAGCAAGAGAGGAAACTTAGCAGCAAGAAAATAATCTATTTGAAAATACAGACCTGTTTCATGTATCTGTCAGTTAGATTTGCTTCCTTTTGGTTTTTAGATAAAAAAAAATCTCAAACAAACATGACTGTGGTGCATCTGTTTTAATGCTTCTAATCTTCTGACTACTAGAGCAAAAAATTAGTATCTTCCTTCCTCAGTAACAGTGAAAACTTAGATACCAATGGAAGGAGGGAAATGAAGAACAGACACAGTTTATCTCTGGGTGGAGGACTGTGTGTGTGTACATGTGTGTGTGATTGTGTTCGCATATATATATGTGTGTGTATATATATATATATGATTAGCATCAATTTCATATTTTTATGGTGCTGTAGCAATAGATCATGTTAGATAGGTGAAAAAAATATCAAAATTGGATCCCTAACCTAATATACTTAACTTTATAGGCACAGTGAATTATCAGATATCTGTGAGCTAAAGAAATAACGTGAAGGGAAGTTTACTTGGTGTCCAAATATGGATTCATTACTGTTTAATATTTTTGAATGTCTCTTCTTAGAACCATAGGTCTTTTGGAATGTCCTTTAATTTCATCTATAGTCTGTATACTGACAAGTGATTATGGAACTACGGCAGGTAGCAAGAGAACATGTATTTGCATTCCCTAAAATTGAGTCACTGAAACCCGAATGAAGAACACAGGTGAATTATAAATTTAAATTGTGTGTGTTTGCGTGTGTGTGTGTGTGTGTGTGTGTGTGTTGAAAAGGGGAAGGAGGTGAAACTGGGAGGAGGCGGGAGAATGACTTGCTTCCACTCATAGCACAGAGAAAGATAAATCAACACAGAAGATTAAAAAATGCAAAAACCTTTTCCCGTTCGCCTCGCTTCCTTGTGGTGTCTCTGAATGTGTTTGGCAGCACTGGGCTATGTCAGGCCACCTGTGCAGTCAGCAAATTACTCACGGATTTTAAAAGACTCCTTTATTAATCTCCTCTAGCAGCCCTTTAGGAAATTGGATGCTTGCTTTGGAATGTCCACTTTATTTTTACATTTCTTGAGGTGTTATTATGTTTTTGTTATATTTTCTTTTATTTTAGGGTTAAGGAGGATTTTCTTTGTCCCTGCAGTGGATAATAAGCCTCTTTTATTTATGGAAAACTGTCTTCTTTATGTTGCTGTCATTTTGAATGCCACGTGCAAGGGTAGACAGAGTCTGTAAGTCTTCAAGTTCTGAGACACCAGTCACTTTCTTGTGCGGGCGGGAAGAGATTCACGTGGACTACATTGTGAGTGGCACCCCTTGATGCTGTGAGACAGGGTGGTAGGTACTCAACAAAAATTAGAAATTAATGAATAAGCAACTGACTGAAGGCCTTTCTTTTTATTTTTCAGAGAGTTTAGTGTAGTTTATGTTGAGTCCGGGTGTAAGAGAAATATATAGACCCTGGATTAAGAGAGATTTCCTTGTTTACTTACAGTGTGACTGGACCAAAATTACTTAATTTCTTTGAATCTTAATTTGCCTGTCTGTAAAATAGGGAGAGGGAATCTACTTGGAAGAGTTATAAAGAGAATTATGTGTCATATATAGAGAAAGCATAATATAGTCCCTGGCATACGGTAGTTAATAGCGGTAATCTGATTCTGTGTTTCTCACAGAATCTCATGTTAGTTACACTGGTAGCAGTGAATGGAGAAAGTAAAGCCTGGACGTAGGACTCAGCTGGAACCTGTCTCTCGTAAAGGCAGGACTTGGGTTTCTTCTGTGTAGCTTAGTCTGTGCCTATCCTAGGGATAAACATTGCATAAGTTGTCAGATCAATTACTAATACATGCTTGCAGTCTCTTTCCTTGTTGAAACATAGAACAGTTAATTGAGAATTCCTGATTCTACCTTGGGCAGTGAGAAGGATTTGCATTTTATCAGACACTAGCCTTGCCCTATGATTACATAGCCAAGTAGGAAGAGTACACGGTGGGATGCTGATGTTAAATTCTTGGTGCTCCACACAAGTATGGCTGGAAGAACAGGCTCTTCTGGCTGGCCCAGATGCCCCTTCTAGGTTCTGCTGATGTTCTGTCACTTTCCACTTTTCTATTGTAATAAATTACTTATCAAGCCTACAGCCTGCCTTGCAGAATTTATCACACTTATTCCTTTTTATTATTATTGCCTCCTTCTTGCCACTTTTTTCATTATTTGTGCCTTTGCTCCCTCGCTGCATTTATTAACTGAATTAGCACATTTCCAATATTTGTTCACATTTAATGAGGTATTGGTATTTTGATGGAAGAAATGAAGAAGTGAAACCCATGGGTGAGAATTTCATTGAACTTCAATGTATTTTATTTTCCAAGATGTGTAATTCACAAAGTCATGATCTATTGCACAGCACAAAGTGATACATACCCCTACAGTGTCTGATATTTTATGGCTAAAAATATAACACGGTTAAGGAAAGTTTCTTAGAACAAACATATCCTAAAGAGTCAAATTTATTTAACAGAAAAAGAAAAATATCCCAGCAGCCACGAAACACTTCAAATATATTAAAAATTATTAGAAATACAAAATTATATTGGAAATGGTTCTGGGTTAATTGCTTTAAATAGTCTTAGTCAAGGTTCTTTTGGTATAAATAATGGAAACCTACCAAACTTGCTGGAGCAGAAATGGGAGGCTGATTATGAGGGCACATAGGTGTCTCAGAGTTTCCAAGGGCAGAAAATGGGACTGCAGCCTGGAGGTGGGAACCCACCAGAACCTAGGCATAGCCACATTTTATCCTTCAAGATCTCTCTCTCTCTTTCCATTTTTCTCATGCAGTTATTTATGCTTCCTTCTGCCCAGTTGAAGTCGGCTGTCTCCTAAGGGCAAACTCAGTTCCTGAGTTCAAATGAAGAGCTCAAACTACACAGTATGTCTGAACCCCATGTCCAGTTATCTAGGAGAAATAATGGGATTGGTCCAGAGTGTAGTAGCCCTATAGTGAGTACATGGCTGCCCATAGTGAGTACACCCCTGAATTGGGGTGGGATGGGATGAGCAGAGGAGAGAAATCCTCAATGAAGTGAGTTTTTGGGATGGGTATTGCTAGTATACACTTTGTCTTGATTGATCTGTTTTCAGTGCCACATAATGTGGGCACAAAATATTTGTAGCTGAAGTATGTTATGATACTTACTGTTAAAAGGTGATTCTATATATATGTGTGTGCCAAAGTGACCTATTTTTCTCTCTTTTTAAAAGATTTATTTATTTATTTGAGAGAGAGAGAGAGTTCTCATGTGCATGCGAGCAGGGGGAGGGGCAGAGGGAGAGGGTGAGAGAATCCTCGAGCAGACTCCTTGCTGGGCGCAGAGCCTGATGCAGGGCTTGATCTCACCACCCTGAGATCATGAACTGAGCTGAAACCAAGAGTTGGATACTTAACCGACTATGCCCCCCCAGGTACCCCCAAAGTGACCTATTAAATAAACTTTCTGTAGAATTTAAGTCCTAAAATTTTTTATATGAAAGAAGTAGGAAATTATAGATAGGTTGCCTATATGTGATTTCATATTTATTTTTGCTGCCTTCGGGCATGGATTAGATTGTGTTTATTCATCATTATAAGCTGACTATAGTGGTATCCTTTATTTAATTACTCAAAAATGCTGAGTATTTCATTGATATCTTCCCTTTCTCATCTTAATCCATTCCCTTTGTTCTATTTTCTTCTTTACTTTTCTCTTGTCCTATTCTTTCTCTCTCCCTCTCCCTCCTTCTCTTTTTCTTCACACACTCTCTCTCCTAAAGAATGAAAAGATGCGTGTGGGTGTTGTTGCAAGGGGAGAGAGGAAAAATTGAGCAATGACAAGTTTGAAAGTAGCAAAATTATTTTAGTAACTCACTGTCTTGGGAGGATACATATTGATGTATAATTTATACACAAATGCAAATAGTCATGTAAATTGGGTATGTATTTTAGCTCTTAGAAAATGATTGCCCACACATTGCTATGCCGTCCTTCCTATGCTGTGGCTTCACACGGCTGCTCTGGAGTCACTAGGAGTCAGAATTAAGAGGGTCTGGTATAACTCAAGATGAAATGCTCGGCCTTTGTCTTCCCATAAAATGACCAAGGCATGTGAGTGGGATGGAAAGAGAGTGGAGAGAAATATACATGAAGAGGAAGATAGATAAGAGGATGGTGGAGATCATAGGGACGGATGAGCCAGGAAAAGAGAAGGGGGCCTGAGCAGGTGACAGGGGCTGAACCGAGAAGTATGTAGGTAGCTGTCTGGATGGCATGTGCTTGGTCAGGAGAAGGGCTTCTGCTGGCACATCCACGGTCTGTGTCATTTAGGAAAAGACATCCCCTTGCAGTTATGTGGCTGCAGAAGAGTCCATTCCACAACTGCACTGGGCATATCTGTGCAGGACAAACTTACATACTGTTATGCAGCATCCTGAGTGGTAAGAAAAATGAGAAGTGGGAAGCCAGAATGCAAATGTAAGGTTTGCAAAGAGCCTTTCCCTAGGAGCGGAACCCCAGGTAAGGACTCCTGGCCATGCAGCAGGGGCTGTGTATGTCAGTGTTACACTGTGGGTTATTATTGCTTGGAGACTTTGGGGCAGAGAGAGTAACCAATAGGAGACCAGTCAGAGGAGACAAGGGTTAGAGTATGGGTCATGTGTCCGAACGGCGGTGGTGTAGGAGCACGTGTGACTTAGTAGAAGGAGCCCTTGGGGTGAGAAAGGTCAAAGGCACCTACTTTATTACTGCATTAGGTACTGTTGGGTGACAAATTCCTACTGTGAGGAGAAGACCTCCTATCTCTGTTTCATCTCCAGGTGGAGAAGGAAGGACACTTAGATGGGCTGAGAGCAGCTGCAGGGGGTTACTTGACTCGTAAGTGAAAGAGATAGGATTGAATTTGGCTGCAAAGCCCATGTGCCTTAAGATGCCTCTCTTAACTCCTGCTGCCCTTCCTGAGGGCAGTGCTGATGTCCTCCAGCTTTTAGCCGGGATGCTGCACAACCCTTCCAAACACACAGCTCTGTTCTTAAAGTAACCTTGGAATAGGGAGTTGTTGCAGCAAATGTTAGGATATATACAAATTGTCATTTGTATATGTTGACAAATTGTCAACATATACAAATGTTAGGATATATACAAATTGTCAAATTGTATACAAAACCAGGAGTCTGGTCTTTAGAATTTTTGAAATAAAAATTGTGTGTGACACAGGGGCTAACAAAAGAATTTTGTGCTGCTTTATGCTGTGAGAAAAGACTGGGAGACATAGATAGGAGGTGAAGTATTCACACTTCAGGGACCTTGGAGGTTTAGAGAACAACAGGAGCGAGTGTTTGAAATACAGATTATCTTGGAAAATTCTTGATGAAAGTTCATGTTGCTTGTGGAAACCCACATAATGAGCACACCATATCCAACCGGCCCTACAGGGGCAATCAAGGATGTATTTAGAATAAGTAGCATATTTTTGCCCTAACATACACATGGTAGTGAACTACCTCAAACAATTGTGTTAAGACAATAACTCTGGAGTACAGGAGGGCGGGAGCTGGGAGTTAGAAGAAATAGAGAGGCCCTTGAAGGACCAGTTAGGGCAAAGAGGCGTAAGGGAGACAGGAAGCTACCCAGTGGTAAGAGCAGACAAAGTCATAATGAGAAAAAACAAGATAGCGAACCACACATAAAAGAAATTAAGTTCTCTTTCCTCCTGTAATATGAGGGAAGTCTTTTGTGAATGGCAGGTGCTTGCTTGGAATTTAATTCTTGAGTGTGTAGTGTTCTCTCTCACCTCTGTACCCTACACTCAAGGCTGCATCTGCGCAGAGTGGAGATTCCATCCTTGTCTTACTCCAGAACCTTTATTCTCCATGAAGTTCTGGTTTATGTATCGTCTCCTCGCTGAAGCCTTGACTGATTTACCCCCTCTGGTTCCCACCACGGCAGAGTGGATCACTCAGCATTTTGGCAGCAAGTGCTCATTGTGCGTCTAAGCTGGCTGGGGCTCCATGCTGGGCACTGGCGATAAAGCAGCAAACGAAACAGCCCGGTTTCAGTTCTCCTCAAGCTTTCCCCACTTGGTGCCACTGGTGAGCCTTTGTTTTTTAAGTACATCCTACTATTATTTATGATACTTACACATTGCTTTGAAATTACTTATTTATGTGTTTCTGTTCCCTATTAGACTGTGAGTCCTTGAGGGCAAGCACTATGTCTTAATCAAGTTTTTATCCTCAGTACCTACTAGGGTGCCTGGAATATCATGGTAACTAAACATACATATGTATAATGAATGAATGCTCTTCATATTTTTCCCTTTTATAAATTTGCAGACTTTGAGCCTGTTCTCATTCATTCTTCATCTTCCAACACTTCCATTTTCATAAAGAAGAGCCTCCTAGGGGAATTCCTTAGTTCCTTCTACAGACTGTTTTGTGGTCGAATAATTTTTTTGAGGAAATCAACCCAAGCTGGGGCAGAATGATGGTGGTAGGGGGCATCAGGATGGGTTCATTTTTTTCTCCATGGCCATTATCTGAAACTTCAGATTTACAAAAATATGCATTATTGGGAATTGTTTAATTTTTCATCATAGGATTCCTTTATCTACCAAATTCTTCCAGTACATTTGAAATGGGATTCAGTTTACAGAACATTGATTTACAAATTGCTTTATCAGCGTTATATCTATTGTTTGAAATATACAACAGCAATATATGGGAGCAGAATGAATAAGTTAATTAAGAACAGAGAACATAAAATTTTTATCAATAGCATAACAAATAAAATATACTTTAAACTTGTGTTATGGGTGAGTAAGTGGTAAGGAGAAGGACAGATGAAAATAGATGGCCATGTGTGGTAAGGCAGTGGGAGGAAGAGGTACACAGAACAGAAAGGAAAGTTGGAGAAAGGGCATAACAGGGAATGAGAGAGAGAAGAAAATTGAGAGGAGGAGTAGAGAGGTCCAAGAAAGGTCAGCAGGAGAGAGGTAGGGCAGAGAGAGCTAGGGAGCTTTCCATGGACACAGAGGTCAACAAAACTGAGGCAGAGAGGAGAAAAGGGCAGAGGGAAAGAGAGAGGCAAAAGGGGAGAGCATGGGGCTAAGGGTGTGTCCACTTGTTAGCAAAACCCTACACTTGCAGGGGCATCTCAGAACTAATATGGGGCTGATGGAATTCATTCATTCATTCATTCATTCATTCATTCATTCATTCATTCAGTGGGCCTTTATTAAACTTGAACCAAACACTGCACTGTTGTAGGGGTGAAGGATACAGTGGTTAACAGAAGATTAAGATCTTTACCCTTTCAGAGTTTAAATTTAGGTTTTGTGATGGAGGTTGCTCTTTAGCTCCTCTGATTCTTCAGCTAAAGCTGTAGGAAGAAGGTCTGCGTTCCTGGTAGGGTACAGTTACTGACCAGCTCTCATTCTGTAGGTTTGCCCTGGAGTTAGGCCCTTTGAAATCCTCAGTATCCATGACTCCCTTCTCTTGGGCTAGAACAGTTAGCTGTAGTTGTGCAATGGACCCAGAAAACACTTGTGATAAAACAGACCTACAGCAGTCACCAAATGAAAAGTCTAAGTCTCTCTCTTCCTGCTTCCAAGGGTTATGTCTGTGTGTATGTGTATGTGTGCACGCATGCGTGCAGATTGTGCCCTAGATACTCTGCCTTTTCTTGGATAGTTGGCCTATGCTTCGTCTTTCCATCAGCACACTGCTGAGAACTCCCAACTTTTGTGGAGTCCCCCATTATGGTGGGTCATGGCGGTCTTGGAACGGATACCAGTCAAGTGGACCAGTGCAGGGCTGGGACGTGGGGGTCAGGGCTTGGTCATGCAGGGGAGTAACCCGGAGCAGACGTACGTAGATGGACCCAGGGAGAGGCCTGATCAAATGAAGAGGACTGCTGCTAACTAGGAGCACAAATCTGTCATGAAGTCCAAACAAAGACATTAGGGCTAGAAAAAGGAAGTGAGATCAGAAAGCAAGGAGCTGGAAAAATGCAGGGATAAGACTGAAGTGGAACAAAATGAGGATGAGGGAACCCTTGTGAGGGAATTGGGAGGCTTGGAGTTTCTTCTCAGTGGTTGCTGGCAGTATGGGTCACTGGACAGTCTACTAGGAAAGACACAGTATCAGGCACAGACAATTCCGATTTGGTATGTAGAGATCTCAGCATAATAAAATGATATAAGAAGTACTGCTCTGTTGAACGAGCAAGACTCATAGGGTGTAACCTGGAAGCAGTGTCCTTTCTCCACTGTCCATGAATTCCCCCATACTCTGGGGCTTGTTGAATCCCTACTTTTTTGGTTGAAAACAAGCACAGTTTACACACACACACACACACACACACACACACACACACACAAATGCGATCCCAGGCAATAATAAAAACTTAAATCCTAATGTAAAATTAAGATTTCTCTCCTCTCCCAGGTAGGTCCTATTATAGGGTGGCCAGCTCTTTTCTTTTTACCCACATGTTAATTCAGCCCACCTTCCCTCATCCTGTTAACCTTAGTTTTAATCCCCAGAGAATTGTAATGTGTTTAGGGTGGGTATATTAGTTTTCTGCTGCTGTGTCACAAACTACTACAAGTTTAGTGACTTAAAACCATACCCATTCATAATCTCTTAGTTGCTATGGGCCGTGAGGCCAGCCATAGCTGGGTCCTCTGCTCAGAGTCTCACAAGACTGCAGTCTAGCTGTCTGCCGGGTTGTGACTCCACCCAAGGCTTGAGATGCTCTTCCAAGCTCATGTGGTTATGGGCAGAATTCATTTCCTTGGACCTATAGAATTTCTGTGACTTGTTTTTTCCAAGGTCAGTAGGACGGAGCATCTTAAAGGGCTTACCTGATTAGGTTAGGCC
>JAPYYJ010004372.1:0-10512 GCA_028533885.1 Nasua narica
AGTGGGCTGCCCTATGTGAGTTTAGCACCAGACAGTAGATCGAAGTCCATTGTGTGTATGTGGTGGGCGGGGGGGGGGGGGGGCGGTGATAGGCAAAATGAAAAGGGATCCCAAACTTTATTTGTAAAAACCAACCAACAAGACCAGCACAAGTCAGAAAATTAGGAAGAATAAAGCAAGGTGTGTGTGTAACACATTCCTGTATTAAGATTCCATGATTACCACCTTTCAGACCTGTGGTTCCACTGTAAGAATGAGATCAATGGCTCAGACTCCCGCAAGCCCGAAAGAGACCCTATTATTTACAAGATAATGGATGATAAAGGAGGTATCCTGGATCTATGCAAGGGTGGAGGGTTATTCAAGCAAGTGGAGTTGAAACAACTAACTGGTTGCCTCTCTCTGCGTGAACACCTAACTCAGAGATCTGAAACCAGCGCCATATGGTTTCTCCAGCCAACAGACAAATTCTAGTTTAGCTGTGCGATGTTTTGCGAAAGTATGGATGAGTTGCAAATGATTTTAAATTAGGAGAGTCACCTAAAAAATAGGCAGAAGGTCTGGTCCCAAGGGGCCATGTTTGCCTCTTTTCCCGCTTCCACCTCCACCCTGTCCCCCCTCCCGCCCCATGCCCCACACCTGCCTGGGTCCTGGGGATGCTTTTGGAGTCCTGACATCAACACACATAATCGATCACACATTCAAGATTTATTGAAGAGTTAGTCTTGAAACGAACCATGGCAACCCACCTGGATCGCTTAGGTTGGTTCCTCCACATAGAACTTGGCAGAGGGACCACAAACCTCAAGGTGAAGGTCAGCCTTTCTAGGAACCGAAGAGGGAAAAGGAAGTTGTTGAACACTCGAGGTGTAAACGCATGTGCAGCAGGGAGCTCGTGGAAGCATTATCTGGGATCATGCTTTTGGAATGAGCTCTGAGATAATTCCAATTCCACGACTCGAATGTTGAGTATTCATCCAAACACCTTTTGCAGGAAGCTCTGACACGAGACGTTTGGGACGTTGTTGTTTGTAAGCCGGGAGACTGGATACAACCTAAATGTTCAACCAAAGGGCGCGGGGAGAATACATACCCCAAAGAATTGGAAGCAGGGACTCCAACAGGTATTTACACACCTGTGTTTATTTGCAGCATTATTCACAAGCACCAAGAGGTGGAAACAATCCCAGAGTTCATCGTCAGGCGAAGGAGAAACAAAACGTGGTCTAGACGCACAATTATTTGGAATATTATTTGGTCTTAAAGAAGAGGAATGTTTGGACACGTGCTACAGCATGGATGGACCTGGAAGATGTTGTGTTCTTTGAAAGAAGCAAGTCCCAGAGAGGAAAATACTAGGGGATGGCGCTTATAGGAGACACCTAGAGTAGTCAGATTCGCAGTGGTGGTTGCATGGGGTGGGGGGAGGGGAATGGGAGTTAGGGTTTCATGGGGACAGAGTTTCCATTTGGGAAGATGACAAAGTTCTGGAGACGGGTGGCAGGGCTGCATCACAGTGTGAGGGTACTCAACACTACTGAACTGTACACTTCAAAATGGTTAAAATGGTAAATTTCGTGTTAGGTTTATTTTACCACAATAACCAAGAGAGGGAGAAGAGGGAACTATAGGATTTCCGCTACAAAGCCTTTCAAATGCTTCCTGAAGGTTATGCCTTTAGAGCCAAGTCGCAGAAGAGAGGTGTATGTGTGACGTGATGACGACTGTGATTACAGCGTCTAAGGGGAGAGAACTGTCACCAAATGTTGACAAATGGTGACATCGATGTCATAGATACTTTCCCTTTATTTTCCCCATTTTCCAGCGATTCTGTAATAAGGTTTAACAGCTTTCATGATAAAAAATAATATTTGACAATGATTATTGCAGAATGGGGGGCTAATTTTGCAAAATACGCAAACACCAAAACACAATAAATAATAAAAAGACCAACTGTCACGCAGAAAAAGAGGAAAACAAGTGAAAGACACAGCAAGAGGTCCTTCCCATTAGAAATGTAAATAAACATTCCAACATTCCAACAGGTACTCTACCTCTGAAAGGATCAAGTACATGCAAATCATATATGCAAATTACCACTGGCTGCTTCTCTTGCAGACAAGGAAGGGGCTGCAGATGTGTAAACTCTGGGCTCGTCCATGGACAGGAACGTCGACCAGAATTCTGCGTGCTCTCTAGCCCAGGGAGCCCTACTCAGGTGCACCTCACAGAAACACTAGGAAAAGAAAAAACAAAGTTGCAGGAGGCTTTGGGGGAGGTGGGGAAGTAAGTTGCAGAATATATAAAGTATGACTCTTTCTGTCTTTAAAAATATTTGTGTAGGGACTCAGTGGGTTAAAGCCTCTGCCTTTGACTCAGGTCAGGATCTCAGGGTCCTGGGATTGAGCCCTGCATCTCTGCTCAGTGGGAAGCCTGCTTCCCCCTCTCTCTCTGCCTGCCTCTCTGCCTGCTTGTGATCTCTCTCTGTCAAATAAATAAAATCTTAAAAAAATTATGTAGAGGGGCGCCGGGGTGGCTCAGCCATTAAGCATCTGCCTTCGGCTCAGGTCATGATTCTGGGGTCCTGGGGTAGAGTCCCACATTGGGCTCCCTGCTAGGCAGGAAGCCTGCTTCTCCCTCTCCCACTCCTTCTCTTCTTGTGTTCCCTCTCTCACTGTTTCTCTCTCTCTCTCTCTCTCTCTGTCAAATAAATAAATAAATAAAAATCTTAAAAAATAAGTAATTGAAATAAAAATATTTGTGTAGATATAGAAAATAATCAGGGAAGATACATACCCATGAAGAATAGTTGTTAGTTTGGAGACGTGTGATCGTTCAGGGGCAGTGGCGGTGGGGAGGGGTGGGGAGAGCTGCTTTTCACTTTAGACACTCGTGCTATTTTAACATGTTGTGACCATGTGTTGCTGTTTTGACATAAAAAATAATCATGACAAACACCTGTTTTCTTTTCTCTGCCTTGTTTCTGATTGGTCTCTCTCCCTGGGATGCTCTCCCTTCAGACCTGCCTGGAGAGCTCCTCTTCATCCTTCAAAATCCCAGTCAGAGATCCTAGAGGAAATCTTATTTGAGTTCTCCTTTCCCTGAGCCCCTCAGGGCCTTCCCGGTCCCTAAGCAATGTCACTTGGGTTACAAGGCCTGGCAGTGGTCAGACATACCTGCCTCTTCCTTGCTGTGCAGCCCCGAGCAAGTGGCTTAACTTCTCTGAATCCTGACTTCTCACCAATGAAACAAGACCACAACTCGCAGGGTGTTTGAAGGATAATATGAGGATGGCAAAGGGTCCTCAGTTCTTGGAGAGGCCATCTGGCAAGGAGACCTTCTTCTAATGCTCTTTCAGCCCATTGGGTTTCAGACTGAGCCCCCACAAGCTTCTTCATTTCCAGAGCCCAAGGTGTTTGGGGACCCTACCTGCCCTTTCTGTTCTTCTTTCCCACGCATCCCCTAAGGCTATCAGGGTCCCTTAGGAGTGCGGGGGATACTTGGCTAGTGCTTCAGTATTCTCCCCCACCCTGCCCCCAACCAGTCAGGGTCCCCACAGATCATCCCTCCTGTACAGCTGGGTAAACTGAGGGCCAGGCAGAGATGGGGGTCTCGTTTCCTGGGGGGGGCACGGAACAGGATGGCTCCCACTGTTACTCAGACTAGAGTTGGGGGGGTTCCTCCTCAAAGAGGGGACTTGGCGGACCCCACGCAGCTGCTTCCTTCCATGGCCCCGTCTGGCCCTCCCCAGCCCCCATGGCTGGGCTCCCTGGGGGACTCTGGGAAAATGCTGTCCTTGCTCCTTCTCCCTGTCCTTCCCCACTCAGGTTCCGCTGTGCTGATCTGGGGCGCGCGGCTGGGATCCAGGTTTCCCAGGCTTTGAGGGGATGCTGGGATGGGCCCCTCCCTTTGTTCTGAATTTAGGAATGGAGGGGACATTGTTACACAAGCCCACACCCTCCCCCCCATAGTACCACTGGTACCATCGGGACTCCGCCCAGCTCCATCCCTTCACCTGTTCCTGATGTTTCGTTCTTTCCTTTTTTTTTTTTTTTAAGATTTTATTTATTTATTTATTTGACAGAGAGAGACACAGCGAGAGAAGGAACACAAGCAGGGGGAGTGGGAGAGGGAGAAGCAGGCTCCTTGCAGAGCAGGGAGCCCAATACGGGGCCTCAATCCCAGGACCCTGGCATCATGACCTAAGCTGAAGTACACGATGATTAACGACTGAGCCACCCAGGCGCCCCTGCTCCTGATCTTTCTTAAGCTTTTTATTTGAATTATGAACTATTTCAAATACCTCCAAAATATAGCAATACTATAACAAACGCCCAGGTACCCCTCAGTACGGGTTTTCTGTGCTGTATAGGAAATCACCACCAGCTTAGCCGCTTAGAACCACACACACGAATTATCTTACCATCTCTGCGGATTAGAAGCCCAGGTATGGCTTAGTGGGGTCCTGGGCTTCGGGTCCCACGAGGCTGCCTGCCGTCAAGCTCTTGGACCAGATCTAGCTTCTCAACAGAGGCCCGACTAGGGAAGGGTCTGCTCTGCTTCTAAGCGTCCTCGGGTTTTAGCACAAGGGCTGCGTTGCAGCTGGGACACTCATGGCACCCTGCTCCTCCAAAGCGAGCCACAGACAGACACCCTGCGGACAGTGGCCAACATATGCAAGTTTTAGATAATGTCCCGCAATCCCGGGAATGACATCCTATGCCCGTTGCCATATCCTGTTGCTTATACACAAGCCCCGGATCCCGCCCACCAGAATGGAGGCAACTCGCAGTCCCGCGGATGCCCTCAAGTTAAGAAACAAAACCTTGAATCATGGAACGCTACATCAAAAACTAACGATGTACCATAACGATATGGTGACTAACATAATGTAATTAAAAAATAATTAATTAATAAAAAGAAACAAGAAAGGAAGAAAACATTACAGGATATCGCCTGTCTGCTACCTCCCCAGAAGTAGCCAGGGTTTTACCATCCCCTTGCATGTTACATTTTTACGACGTATGTATGAATCTTTATGCCACAGGTGATATTATCCTGCATGTTTTTACATTTTGTATAAATGGTATCATAATGGTAGATTTCTGTCTATGACTTGCTTTTTTTGTTGTTTGCTGTCATATTTCCCATACTCTTTCACATGAATATATGAAGTTCCGGTCCATTCATTTTTCACGGTGGTTATGCTATTTAAGATAATGCCGTGTATTTGCCCATCATCCTGTGTTTCATTCTGAACGGGGTACAGGTAGCTTCGCCCACTCCTCTGCCACGCGTGAGCGTTTTTCCGGGAGCATAGGCCAACACCGGGAATCACTGAGTCCAGGGACTGGGCACCTTCACATCTATGAGATAAGGCCAAGGCATTTTCCGAACTGGTAGTTCCAATTTACATTCCCACTAGCAGGGTATGGGAATTCTGGTTGCACCACATCCTTGTCAACACTTGGTGATGTCAGACTTTGACCTTTTTACCCGTTTGTTGGGTACAAAGCAGAATAGCATTGTTATAGAAATATCTCTCTAGAACATGCAATGGATCACGTTCTCCCCATGCCTCCAATCCTCCTAAGGGCTCCCCAGCTCAGGTCTGGCATCTGAGCCTTGTAGTCTCCGGTCCTCTACAGCCCCCATCGCCTCCTCACTCTCCTCAGACCCAGACAAGTGCTTTCCCACCACTGGAGGCTTTGTGCCCGCTGTTCCCTCCTCGTGAAACTGCCCCAACATTTCAAGGCTCCTGTTTTATTAACAGATACGTAACCAAACAGGTCACCCGTATGTTTTAAACATTCACTTTAAAGAAACGAATGCCTTAGGCACACTAAAGATATGAAAGCAATATAACGGTGCTCATCAAATGATGGTTTTGGGCTTCAGACCGGAGTTTTCCACCTCAACACCACTGACATTTGGAACTGGATCATTCTTTGTGGGGGAGGCTTATCTTGTCTGGTACATCGTAGATAAGTTTGGAGGCTTCCCTGACTTCACCCCATGAGATGTCCATAGTACACCTCCTCCTCGCATCCCCTGCCAAGTCATGACAATTAAAAATGTCTCCCATCATGGCCAAATGTCCCCTCCTGGGGAGGGAGGACTGACCCCATGGTGAACACTGATGTAGAAAGAGATTCATTTATAATGCACCCAGTCTGAAAGTGCAGCACATTTTCAGTCCCATGACGAACATCTTCCCACCTGGAAACATTTTTCCCATGGTGGAGCAATTTATGCATTTGGAAAGCATCTCCCATGCCTAAATCCACGGACCTTCATGTGTGTGAGTTCCCAACCAAAGGCCAATGTCACCTCTCCCGGTAGACTCTGCCCAGGTGTCCCGTCTTCGGCTCAAGCCTTCCCAGATGCCCCCAGTCAGGTGTCACCTCTCCCTCCAATGCTTGTTGTAGTTGCTTTCCCGTGTCTGTGCATGTCTGCTCCCTTTCCCACAGCCTGGGATTGGGGGGGCCCTCTGTGGGCGGAGGGAAGGGAGTCACAGCTGAAATCCGGGCCAGTGCAGGAAAGACTCATGGATCTGAATGGCAAATTGTGTAGAAGTCACCTAGGCCTTCCTCTGGTTGACCCAGTGCAGCCGACATGCGCGCTGGGCTCCCGGTCAGTAGGCCTGGGGAGGCAAGGCTGGGGAAGAAGGAAAACAGTTCTGGCCAGAGAGGTGGGCCAGATCTCCCCAGCTGGGTTGGGTAGGGGCACCTCTGGAGACATTGTACCCCAATGCCCAGGCACAACAGAACTGTGGGCCTTAAAAAAGGCCTGCGGGAGTTCGTGAGCACATGTGTACATACGTGCAGGGGTCTGGATGCCTGACACATGTGTGGAGGTGTCAGGGGCCCTATCAGCCTACCCTGTCTGAAAGAGAGGCCTCGTCACTCTAAGCCCTCCTTCTGCTTTGTTTCTTTTCATGGCATCTATCACTACCTGACTTTGTATTAAATGTATGTTCGTTATCAGTTTCTTGGGTCTCTCCCACTAGTTGGCAACTCCACGAGGGCAAAGCCCTGGCAAGCATGTTCACTGGCGTATATATGCCTGCACACCCAGAAGAGTGTCTGGCTTCTAGTACACGTATGCATAGGAGCTCAAGAAACATGTGGAGGAAGTGGATAGATGAAGGGCTGGCTGGCTGGATGAGTCGGTGGATGGTTGGATGGTTGGATGGATGGATGGATGGATGGATGGATGGGTTGGTGGATGGGTGGGTAGAAGGGTACTTGGGTGGGTGGGTAGATGGGTGATTGGATGAGTGGATGGATGGATGAATGGATAGATGAGTAGGGGGTAAATGGATGGATGGATGGATGGACAGATGGACAGATGATTGGGTGGGTAGATGGATGGATGACTCTGGGTACGAGCATGTGTATATGCATGTAGGCCTCAACTCTGGAAGATACTTCAGGCTTCTTTGGTCTATATTCTTTCCAGAAAGACGCAGGAAGCCCCACATCCCAGAAGCTGCAGAGGTCCAGAGGTATGTGTGGAGGCTGTGGGGGTTGAATCTTCCTGGAGGCTTAAGACTAGCTGTTGGAGTAGGATCAGAGCCCTGCCTGGGGTTGCTCCCTGCGGGTGTGCCTCCCTGTCTGGCACTGAGCTCTCACTGTCCCTCGGCCTGTCGGGTCGCCCAGCACCTGACCAGCTCACCATGTTATACGTCCACCTAGCCTTCTACCCATTCTTCTATGGACCTGCCCATCTACCACTCCTTCCCTTCACTCATCTGTCTGTCTTTCCATCCATCCGTCTATCCGCCCATTATCAACATTGCCATCATTAGGCTAGCAAACCCATATACACAGCGTTTCCTTTGTTCTAAGCTGCCCTCGCAGCAACCCCATGAGGAAATGCTATTATCACTCCCGTTTTACAGATGAGATGTGGCAAGTGAGACACAGAGAGGTTGAGTGACTTCCCCAAGAACACACAGCTGGTAAATGGCAGAGCTGTCTGACCGGACAGGCTGAGCTCTGAACCTCCCAGTTTTCTGTTCATCCATCCATCCATCCACCCTCGTAACTGTCCATCATTCAGTCTCTTCACTCACCCGTCACTGTCCATCCAGTGGCCCATCCATCGCTGTCACCCATCCATCCTGAAGGTAATGCAGTTAGAGAACCAGGGGCCCTGAGGGGAGAGAAGGCCCGGACTGCCCATCTGGCTGGGCCCGGGTGGACTGCGGGGGTGGGGTGGGCAGCTCCAGGCTGGGCAGGGCTGCGTGAGGCTGGAGGGAATTAGCAGAGCGACTGCTAGGATCATCTAATTAGGAACGCTAGTGATAAGCAGATAGGATCGAGGGTGATTAGAATCCTTTTAAAAAGCTACTCCATTAATTACAGAGACAGAGAGGGGCCTCTGGCTGCTCGGAATACCAATTGGCTGCCTAATCGGCCTCCATCAGCTCGCCTAGGGAGGGTTCCTGGGACCGCTGTGTGACCTTGGGTGTGCCCTGCCCTCTCTGGGCCTCCCCGTGCCCGGGATCAGGCTCTGCTTGAGATCACCTGGTCACCCAAGATCCTCTGTCTCTATCCAGGCCGTGGCTCAGGGGGCAGGCTTCAGGGCGGGCCTGAGCCTGGGGACCCGGGACATCAGAGACTGCAGGCCAGGGAGGCTAGCCCCAAGAGGAGGAGTTTCTTTCTTTCTTTCTTTCTTTCTTTCTTTCTTTCTTTCTTTCTTTCTTTCTTTCTTTCTTTCTTTCTTTCTTTCTTCCTTCCTTCCTTCCTTCCTTCCTTCCTTCCTTCCTTCCTTCCTTTCTTTCTTTCTTTCTTGACAGAGGGAGAGAGATCATAAGTAGGCAGAGAGGCAGGCAGAGAGGAGGAAGCAGGCTCCCCGCTGAGCAGAGAGCCCGATGCGGGGCTCAATCCCAGGACCCTGAGATCATGACCTGAGCCGAAGGCAGAGGCCTTAACCCACTGAGCCGCCCAGGCGTCTCAGAGGAGGAGTTTCTATACCCCACTGACGAATGAGGACAGAGAGGCTCAGAGAGGGAAAGTGAGCAAATGGCCAGTGAGAGTCAGGAGCGTGGGGGCCCGAGCTAACGTCATGCCTGCACGTCCCTGTCTCCCCATGAGACTCTGAGAAGGGACCCCAGAGGCCCCTGCTGCTGACACTTTCAGTGTTGGGTTTCAGAGGACGCTAGTCAGAGTCATTTTCAGAAGGGCAAGTCACCTCTGTGAGCTGCCAGGTCCCACACCTGCCTTTGTGGGAAGCTTACCCTGCCTCACCCTCAGTAAACTGGAGAGGGTCCCCTAGCTTCAGGGTACCTTCGGCCATGGGGAGCTGGGATCTCCCTCCCCGTAGTCCGCCCATCCCTGCTCTCTGAGCCCTGGGGCAGCCGTGAACCAGGGGGTCTCCAACCCTGTCTCCATCCCATCCCTCTGACAGACCAGCCCAGAGTGGAGCCCCAGGCGGGGCCCAGGGCCTGGGGTCTGCACAGTGCAGAGAGCCGGCTGGGTGGCCGAGAGAGCTCTTCCCTGGAAAGACAGTGCGGGCAAGCACGCGTCTCAGGCGAGGCAGGGCGAGGGGAGCCTGGGTTGAGGGGATGTCTCTGTGGGGTTTGGGGGCGTCTCGTCATCCTGGGTCCCTTGTCTCTTAACTTGATGTAACCACCCACACTCTGCTCTGATTACCTTGTTAGGGGACCCTCAGGCTTCACTTGTAGTGATGTCATTGTTGCCAATCCCCTCCCCCAACCAGTGTCACATTGCCCCATCACCATCAACACACCAGCGGCCCTCCCTTCACCGTTATTGCCAGCACTACCCTCTTCATCCTCACCATCACTGTCACCGTCAGTACCGCAGTGACCATCTCCGCCTCAACCAGTATTGTCACCGACCACAGCACATCACGATCATCATGCCACCGCCATCACCGCCACCGTATCCTGCTTGACATCACCTCCATTACCTAGACCAGGATCACCGTCCGGTGACCTCCACGACGCCCACCGCTGCCGTTGCCATGACCAGCATCATCACCATCACTGTCACCACGGCCACCATGTCACCTCTGACGCCACCTCCACGTCAATCACCATAACCGCTCATCTCCACTTCAACCAGTATCGCATTGCTTTGACCACCAGTATGGCCCTCATCACCATCGCGACCGCCACCAGCACTGCCGCCATCGCTGTCGCCCGCGCCACCTTCACCTCCAGCAATGCCACTGTTACCATGGCGACCATTCCCTTTGCCACCATCACCTGCGACACCACGGTTTCCACCCCGACCGCCTCCCTTCTCACTACTACCATCAGCATCCCCTCCGTCCCCTCTGCCATCACCCCGTCCCCACCGTCTGCACCGTCACCGTCACCACGAGCCCGCCTACGCCGCCGCCACCACCACCTCCCTCGGAGCCGCCGTCAGCATGACCACATCGTGCAGTTGGTGACTATAACAGGTATGAAGACATTTAATAGAAGTTTTTGCAACCATAGGACGACCCAGGGGCGTAAAGATCAGGGACACAAGTCAT
>JAPYYJ010004373.1:0-10509 GCA_028533885.1 Nasua narica
TGCAAAAACAAAGGAAAGAGAAAAACAAAAAACAAAAAAACAGAACATGTCATTTTCCCGAATGGCAAGACGGAATAGGACGAAGATGCAAATGATTCATGAATTAAGATATATGTTGAATCTAATCCCTTTCAAGTCCCAAATGGGATTGTTGGTTTTTTTCTGTTATTTATTTTATTTTTTTCTGGAGCTAGACAGCATGATTCTAAAATTCATCTGGAAAATGAGCAGGAATGGCCAATTTTTTTTTTTAAACAGAGTAATTGTGGGAGATTTGTTCTACCGGATAATAAAATGCTGCATTTCACATACAAATATGTCAGATTTTAAATTATGTGAATGTACAAGATACAATAATTAAAACAGTGTGATTATAATGGAAGAACCAACTGAACAGAATAAGACAGCTCAGAACAGTGTACTGTATATTAAAAAAAAAAATTCAGCATGTGATAAAGGTGGCATCCAAGCCAATGGGGAAAGAAAACATTCTTTAATACATGATGGTGGGATTAATGATTAACTGTTTAGGGGACAAATCTATTTAAGTCCTTATCACACAACATGGAACAAAACACATGTCAGATGAATTAGAGGGTTAAGTGTAAAAAAAAAAAAAAATAGAACCATAAAATACTTAGGATAAAATATAGATTACTATTTCCATCTCAGTGTGGAGATGGAATTTCTAAGCACAAAAGCAATTGGAGGAGTCACAAAGAAAAAAAAAAACAGATATATTTGACTGCATAAAAATTCAAACCATCTCTACGAAAAACATCATAGAAAATAAAAATAAATGGCAAAATCAACCTGAGAAAAATGTCTGCAACAAAAACATCAAAAATTTATGTTCTTAAAATATAAAATAGCATTTATACCTAACAAAAACCTCTAAACCCAAAAGAAAAATGTGCAAAGAACAAGAATAGGCTGTTTGCAGAAGAAATACAAGTAAGGGTTTAAGCATACAAAGAAATGTTGAGCCTCACTAGCAATCAATACACTGGAAGAAAACACAGTATTGAAATGTATTCTTTCACCCTATCGAATTAGCAAATGCTTGTAAAAGTCAATGCGGAGTATTGATGAAGTTATGGCTCAATGATAAGCCCTCTCACACATCAACAGCCCCAAAGAAATTTGTACAATGTTTCTAGGGTGCAATATGGCAAGAAGCCTCAAGAATCTTTAACAAATTCATTCTCTTTGTTGCAATCATTCCACTTCAATTTTGAGCAAGTAAAAATAAGGACACACATATATGTTCATCTCTTCTATTTATAATAATAACTACAAACAAATTAAATATTCACCAAGGTCTGGATATCTACAAGTTTGGGAAAGTTAAATAAATTATAATCTATCTACAAGATGGAGTATTATACCATCATTTCACATTACAGCCACAGAGAATTTCTAATGATTGGGAAAACTGTTTACGATATGTTACAATGTGATCTGAACAGTTTCTACAACCAGAATGATGATTATAATTGTTTCTTTAAAGAACTGTACTGTATTTCTGAACTCGTCTTCCACCACCGCTTTCAGAGGGGAGCAGAAGCTACTCTCCCAGCCCTCATCCCTGCAGACCCTCCCCCTGAGCTATACCCCTTGGGGAGCCCTTTTCCTTTTCTGATGGTGCCCAGGTAGGACGGCAGGTGGACCCCCATGGGGTGTGTGTAGCCAGCCACGCTACCCACAGAACCTGGCAGCCAGGAGAAGGCAAAGCGATGCCCCAGGCTTCATCTTTGCCAGAACCCACCTGGGTTCTTATCTTAGTCCTACCAAGTATGAATGTTAGCTGATGACCTCAGGCAGCTCGTGCCCTGGGCTGGAAAGGAAACTCCAAGAGGGCAGCCTCTCTCCCCTGTCCAGTCTTGTCTCTCCAAAGCTACGGGATTCATACTGAATGAATGAATCAACGTGTCTTCCATGAAGTGGATGAAATAAGCCCATTTCGCAGAGTGTGGTGAAAACCAAATGCGCTCACAGAGGTAAGAGTCAGGCCCGCACAGCGGATACTCGGAGACGCCGGTGCTCAGGGCACATCCAGCTGACCATGGACGGGGCCTCCGGCTCCTGCTCTCCTACAGCTGGACAGCTTTGCTGAAGGTAGAAATGGGGTAGCCTTGTCTTTTTGAGTTTTTCCAGATGGTCTACAACACGTGGCTTTCTTCCTCTTCTTCTTTTCCTTTTGGTTTCCTTGGAATCGATTCTGCCACCGGTGAAGGGCAGTAAATTAATAACTAGATTTCCCCCCACGACAACAAGCCCCACAACTAATTGGCTCGATATCTCCCTGTTGCTGTATCACTTTGGGATTTTCTGGGTGAGATATAAATAAGCCAATTCTATTAATAAGCCATTTGGCCAAGGGAAGAAAATACAGTTCCGAGATCCCGAAAGGCCTGGGGAAGCCGCTCGGTGGCCCATGGAGCGAAGCACTCGATTACAGGAATGAAGCTTGCGGCCTCCACGCCCTCCTCCCTGCAAATCCGGGCTCCCGGCAGATCCCCGTCAGTCCTGGGGGGTGGGGAAAGGAAAGCTTTGTTAAATTTAAAAATTATAATTTAGATAAATCTGTGCATTCATTGGCCTGAGCGTGTCTCTGGAAAATAATAGTTAGCAGGGTAGAACCTGCCGCATTTCAGGGGCTTTATTGTCTCCTTATAATTAAGTCCTGCACAGAAATCCAATTACAAATGTTCTCAATCGCCCTGCAGCTAAGTGCTAACAGAAGAGGGGAGTAAGGCTCCCGGACTTAAATAACTGTGGATAAAAATTAATATCGTGGCCGTGTTGGCTAATTAAAAGCGCCGCCTCTATTAGCAGGCCTTTATATTAATAAATGAGACTATTATTATCATATCCGACAACCAGGGAGCTTATCAAGTCTGCTCTGTCAGCCTTGCTCTTGAAAGCTCAAGTTCATTGCCCTGGGTACAGGCTTCTGTGGGAACAGAGGGGAGGACTCCATTCTAACGAGGCGTCTCCTGAGCTGGGCACCTGGGCGAACCCTGTCCTGTGTGCTCTCACACCAACCCTGTCTGGTGCGGGTTAGGGTTCCCGCCTCACCGTGGAACAAACCGAGGCTTAGAGGTTCCGTAACTTCTCCTGAGAAGAGGCGGGGTCGGATTCAAACCTGCACCTCCGGACCCTGAGTCTGGCACTGGTCACCCTCTCCCGGCTCATCTTCCCAGCCGGCTGAGTGGGGCAGGTAGCGGTTTCTGCTGTGTACAGGCACCTAGAAGGGGGAGAACTTCCCCCAGTAGATCCGTGGCCCCGCGACTTACCTGCTAGCCCCCTCCTGTGGACCAGGCGCCGTCCGAGGCCCTGGCCACACGGCTGCCCCAGCTCTCCCCGGGATAGGCAGGTATTTGTGATGCCGGACAAGCCCAGGGTGCGCTCAAGGCCCCCCGATAGCCACCCCGGACTTGGGGGATGGACACCATTCCTTAAGGGGAGGTGACAGCTAAGCTGACTTCGAAAGGACAAAGAGAAGGAACCCAGGGCGAGGAGCAAGCCGAGGGGCAGGTTCGCGGGCAAGGAAGTCCTGTGTACAAAGGGGTGCGAATGCTGTAAGGTGTTCACCGTGCCTGAAACATAAAATTCCAGGTGTGCTATGAACAAACGGATAAAGCTAGAGAGGGAAGCAGGGAAGATCAAACCAGGTGAGGCTTTGCAGCCTCTACTTTCAACTTGGGCTGTTTACCCAAGGGCAAAAAAAAAAAATCTTTGAATCATTTTTTAAAAAGATTTGTTGATTTATTTGAGAGAGAGAGAGTGAACACGTGCAGGGAGGAAAGGGCAGAGGCCGAGGGAGTATCTCAAGCAGACTCCGTGTTGAGCGTGGAACCCAACGCAGGGCTATGTATGACCTGAGCCGTAATCAAGAGTCAGACACCTACCGACTGTGCCAACCAGGTGCCCCTCTGAATCATTTTAAATGGGAAAGTGCTGTGGACTGGGGCACCTGGGTGGCACAGTTGGTCAGGTATCTGACTCTTGGTTTCAGCTCAGGTCATGACCTTGGGTGGCGAGATGGAGCCCCGTCAGGCTCCGCACTCAGCGGGGAGTCTGCTTGAAGATTCTTTCCCTCTGCCTTCCCCCCACTTGCATGCACACGCATTCTCTCTCTCTCAAATGAATGAATGAATGAATGAATGAGTGAATGAATGAATGAAGTGCTGTGAACAGAACTGCATTCTGCACTTACCTTTCTGGCAGGAATGTGGCGATGAATTGGCCCCAACCTACCCTGGAGGCAGAGGGCCAGTTAGGAGTAACGTAGGAGAGACACGAGGGCGACAAGAGACGTAGGCAGCAGCAGCCCTCTTCAAGGACTATGCAAGAGATCGAATCAGCCAAATTCAATGACTGACCAAAAGGGCAGGCACAAGAAGAAGGAGGACTCATCTGACTCCGGTTTTCTGGCTTGAGCAAAGTAGAGAGATTCCGGAAGGTGGGAGAGGATGAGGAGCAGCTTTGGGTGAAAGACAGTAAGTTCAATTTTGGACACAAAGTACATTCAGTTCCTGAGCAACATTCAAGGGCAATTGGCTGGAGCTGTTGGATATGCGGTTCTGGCGTTCGAGGGAGGTGATGGCCTGGAGATAACGCTTTGGGAATTTTCAAGTCATAGGTGAAGACTGCAGTACGGTCCTAGATGAAATCATCCAGGAGAAGTGGGGAGAAGGGCCGGGCAGGTACTCAGCGGCCTTAACAATCTCTGTTCATCATTTCCGCAAACACTTACCATTCACCCTCTGTGGGCAAGGAACTCATCTCTTGTTACCCGGCATTTCTATCTGTTAGTATACTATTTCCTTGATGACAAGAGGTAAGGAATGTCATGTCCAACTTCCAGTCTAGGCTAGGTGCCCCCACTAGCCCACACGGAAACGTCGAATTTGAGTCATCAATATCTGTAGGCAATCTAATGAATGGGAATCAATTCTGGTTCTGTGCCCAATCTTGGGTTGGCCTCTGATTTACTCTGTGGCCCGAGCTGTCATGAAACCAGGGTGACTGAGAAAAAGTAGCCACCTCCTCTCTCAGTCTCAGAGAATATTTACCCTAAGTCAACAGAGCCCCATAATGGAACCCAGACCTGATTATTCTAATGTCTAAATTTCAAAAATAATGATAATAATGAATGAAATACTGACTAGACTTAACAAATGAAAGTTTTCCTCGGAGGTGGAGGGGGAAGGAAGAGGGAAAAAAGATAAATATCTGAAAACAACATCTTGTTTTTACAAAGTAATGGACCAGACACTTGCCATCCATCAGCTAACAAACACAGGAAAGTCTGGGTTGATAGGAACAGCAGGAGAATGTGGTGGATTTTCTCATGATAAGAAGGGTGTTTCAGCCTTCATTGACAATCTTTCCAGAGTGTCTGGTTAAGCTTTCCTGTTCTAGTAAGTGGGCTGATTTTCTAATCCTGCTTCTGCATAGACCTGGAGCAGGTGCGAGGTGAACTTGGCCAGGGGAGAGTTTAGGAGGTAGGAGTTTCTTACACAAGCTTATGAAGCATGATATCAGAAGCCAGACCCCCAACACTGCATCTGGAGAGGAACCAAGGTCAAAACCACCTGATAAGGCCAAGACCAGACCATCAACCCAAGAAGCTGGACAAGAAGCCAAGAGTGAGAATCAAAATGGGAGATTAGCGGGTGGGGAGCTCGAGTCTGGGCGGCTAGAGAATGGGGGTAGGGGCACGGGTGAATGAGAAGGAGTCTGAAGGAATCCCAGAGATGAAGAATTGGTGATATACAGGTCTATTAGTTATCTACTGCTGTGTAACAAGTTACCGTAAAACTCAGTGGCCTAAAACAGCAAAGATTTACTATCTCGAAGTTTCTGTGGGTCGTGAATCTGAGCATGTCTTAGTTGGATGCCTGTGGTTCAAAGTCTCTCACAAGGTTGAAGACCAGAGCTGTGGCCTCCTCTAAAGGCTTTATTAGGACAAGAGGGAGGATCCACTTCTAGGCTCACACATGGGGTAGCTGGCAGGCCTCAATTCCTTATCACACTGACCTCTCCATAGGCTGTCAAATGGTCCTCAAAGCATGGGAGAAAGAGAGAAAGAGAAAAAACAGAAACTGAGTGAGAAATTAGGAGACCACAAGCACCCAAGATGAAAACCACAGTCTTTTTATAGCCTCATCTTGGAAGTCACATGTTCTATTCTTTAGGAGCAAATCAAGAATCCAGTCCATAATAAAAGGACCAGGGATGATACAAGGAGATGAAGACCAAGAGGCAGAGATCACTGAGGCATATTGTAAAGGTTCCCTAACACCCTGGGATAGCTTTTTAGTTCCAAAAATGGGACTGCATGTGTGGGCAAACCTGGTTCATTCAAAGGGACATTATAAACTGGGCACCAGCGTGTGGGACAAACAATTTCCTTGAGGGACGAGAACCTTGCAGAATTCCTGACTCATTCATCACCCACACTGGTTATTGTTTTCCGTGGCAGTGGTGTTGAGATAGAAGGTATAGACAGCTAAGGTTAACTACTTAGTGATTTTGAGATATTCTCTAGAAGTTGACTTTTATCCAAATCACTGATGGTATTCTGACATTTGTCCCTTCGCCCCATTGATCCCTCCTCAAAAATGTCTGTTGCCTGTGCTACAAATTTGTGTCTTACCTAAAGGGCACAAACCACTCATTGTCTGTGAGAACACGGGGTAGGATGCGCGGTCAGAGTGACAGAGGGAGGTCATATTCTGGACCTGCGCAGGCTGCCTGGATCGAGTCGGCCTCGGTGCTTCCTGAGGGCCACGGACAGAAGCTGGAGCCCAGGGAGTTCTGCGAGAGGCACGCACAGTGGCTCCATGTTTTCCCACGAGGATCGGGCCTTCGGGGAAGTCCCCGTTGAGCAGGAATACTATAAATACTTCTGCCCATATGCTTATGACAACCAGGGACCAGGTCAAGTCTATGGAGAGGAAACAGAAATATGAAAAGAAAAGTTGACAGCAGAAGAATATGAAGAAGGGAGGGGACACAAGAAGAGAAAGAAACCAGCGGGAGAGCCCAGCAGAAATGGCCAGCAGATGCCACGCCCAGCTCCAGGCCCAGCGACCATCTCTTCCTCACAGGCGAATTCGTTTAGCTAACTTCAGTGAGTTCCTGCTAAGTTCTAGACCCAGAGGACACAAGAATGAACAAAATAAGCGTCACTGCCACTCATTCAGAGCTCGCTCTAGAGGGGAGCAGAAATGAAGGCCGTGCAATGAGGCTCCCGAGGAGGACGTCAGACCATCAGGATGAAAGTGCACCTACAAAGGTATTGAGCACCCCTCCCCCGCCCTGCCAGCACGGCAGAGTCTGGGACCTTCTGGCTTGCAGCCCATCCGTATGTGTGGCCCAAAGCCAGGGCCAAGTTTTGGGTGAGGAAAGTTTAGAGGGGCACTTCCCAGGAAATGGGGATGAGGAAGGTGTGGAGGGGGCATTCCCAGGAATATGTCCCCTCCACACCTTCCTCACCTCAAACCTTGGCCCTGGCTTTCGGCCATACCCCAAAAGCCTAGTGTTGGGCTCCTGCCCTAACTCACCCCCACTTCTCCTTTGGCCTCTCACTGCCTTAACCATCTCTCAGGATATAGGCATTTTAACCCTTTCCCTGCCTCTCTGTCCATTCTGAGTCTTTGGGAATGGCAAGGGCAAGAGAACAAGCCAATGGCTGCCATTTGCCATGGATGTGGAGAAGAGTATGTCCTCCAGTCCTGCTGATGGGAAGAGCAAGGATGTATGTTCAACAGAATTCTACCTGGGAGAGGTAGAGGGGCATCTGGCCCAAGACGGCAGAGACCCAGCATCCCCTCTTCCCTACTTGTCTCCTAATGGCACTGTGCTTCCTTGTGGTCCAAGGAGGACTGAGCCTCTGTGCGTCCTACAAGGAAGACAATTCAGTACAGAAGCAAATGGTAGCTGGTGAGTCTTTAGGTCCCAGGGAGGCATCTGGCTTCAAGTCTACTCAGAGAGCCCTAAAATGTCTGTGGCTGGGGCGGGGGTGGGGGCGGGAGGTTCCTCCATGGCCTCTGAAGAGGGCTTCTAGCAGAGCTCTGGAACGGACGGTCGAGATAACCCACATTTTTTCTTCTATTCCTCACCTACTTTTATGAGTCAGAGTTTCCTTCCAACGTCTGCCCTAAATCCTCCCCGCTAGGATTTCCTTCCACAATTAAAAGCAAAGAACTGGAGTCAGCAAAATGTCACGGATTCCGGACGCTCCGCAGCCCACAGAAGTCGAGTGCCTGAAGGCATTAACTGTTCACACTGGAAAGCTGGGGACATGGCATCTTGAGCAGTGCTTGAGATGGACAGCAGGGAAGCCAGGGAGGCCCCGGAGCCGCAGGGAGGCTGTGGGGTGCGGGCCGGTGCGCGTGTCCCACAGCTGGTGGCTCCATAGTGGGGCCCCATGAATGGCAGCAATGGGCTCCACCGTGGGAGCTCCGAGAGCCACAGCCGCCCCAGCCCCAGCCCTGCCAGCGCTGACACAGAGCCCCTCGCAGTCGTCCAGCGCCCCCTCGCTTCTCCAACTCGCCTCCTCTTCTCCCACCCAGGGCTCTCGCCTGCATGTTGAGCCATCTTTTGAATTTTCTGGTTGGCTTGGCAAATGGCAGATGTCCTCTCCCAGAGCTCTGGGCCTATGCACGGCTTCTGTCTGCGTGTGGCTCCAGTGCCCCCTCTCTCAGCCTTCCCCGGCTCCTCCAACACCGGCCCCCAACTTCTTCGTCCAGTGAGTCTCCGTGACACTCAGAGGCTGGGCCACCCCTTCTGCCCCTGCCCTCTTCATCCCAGGGCTCTCCCTTCCTGCTCCCACCCCCAGACTCAGCAATGGGGAAGCTCCACCAGCCAAAAGGGGTGGGAGAGGGAGCAGGGAGGGAGGCTGGGAATGCAAAGCGCGCCCCCCCCACATCCGCTGCTACGATCGCAGCCCACCCCCAGCTGACAAAAGCCCTTGTTGGAGCCAGTGGCTCTGGTGCCAGCCCAGCCCCCTGGAGCAATGACAGCCATGTGCTGCATTTGCCCAATTCTGCAGCTGGGCTAATTACTGTGGTTCCCGAGCTCGGGGTCCAGCCCCAAACCAAACAAATTAGGACAAAAACCACAGGCTTCTTCATTCCTCTCATTCCCAGCCAGCAATTGCTGAAGGACCCCTATAATTGATAACAATGAAATAAAAACCCACCACCTGTCCTTAATCCTAAGGACTTGGGAGCCCAGCCAACAGCTCAGCCCATCCCCCCCAGGCCACAGCCATGCAAGTTTAGTGGCGTCGCTGTCACATTCCAAGTGCCGGCATCACCCCAGGAGCAACCTGGGACCTGTCACAGCCCAGGACGTGGTCCAGCCTGCGAGACTGAATGGCTGCAGCTGGTGGGCGGGCTAAGAGGCAGGTGGACTGTGGGCCGGCGTGACCCCTGTGGTCCCCCCGAGTGGCCTGAAGCTGGTGTGGACGCCCAGGTGTGTGGAGGGAGTGGCAGCAGTCGGTGGCCCAGGCCCTCAGGATGCACGGACGAAGGAAGGCCCCCACGGCCACTCCCAGTGGGTCGTATACTCAGAAAACCGGGGAAGCCAGAGGAGGGCGAAGCCAGCAGCAAAGGCCGGCAGTCACGAGGAGGGTCCTGGCGTGAGCATCCAGGTTCAGGGGCAGAAATGGAAAATATGGACCCAGTGATGTACAAGACCCGGGTGCTAGGGAAGGACATCAAAACACGGAGAAGGCGAGGCTCCCCCAGCAGCAGGGGAAACTGGCTGAGATTGGATGTGGGACCCGGACACCCCAACCAGGGCCAGAAAGAGAAGTGATGAGAGAGGCCGGGTGAGGGGCAGACACCAGCTTGTGACACTTGGCTGCGTGGACCTACGTTGTCCTCAAACCCGACCTTGCCCAGAATTGCCCAGAGGGTTTGTTGGGGTCCCTGGTGGAGGCCGAGAATTTGCATTTCTGAGTAGTTCCCAGGGGGCGCTGATGTGGCTGGCCAAGGACGGCCTTACAGAACTGCTCAAATATCTGGGGACAAGATATGACCCCCAGGCTGAGCATGAGATTGTCTCAGATCGCTTCCCTGGTAGCACTCCAGAAACTGAGAGGAAGCACCGAGAAGGCAGCATTTGGGCCTAAATGTCTGTGTCTCCCTGCGCCTCCCACACCTTCCACATTCCTGTGCTGAAGCTCCAACCCCCAGAGTGACTGTGTTTGGAGACAGGGCTGGAAGCGGGTGCAAAGGTTATATGAGGTCATGGCGGGGGGAGGGGGGGACCTGAATCCAATAGGGCTGGAGCACTTCTAAGAAGAGGAAGAGACACAGGAGCGCCCGTTCCCTCTCCTTCCCCTCCACCCCTCTCCCTTGGGAGGACACAGCCAAAGGGCCATCTGGAAGCCAGGAAGAACTCTCCCCGGCACTTTGATCTTGGGTTTCCAGCCTCCAGAACTTTGAGAAAGACAAGCCGGTTGTTGAAGCCCCCGGTATGTGGTGT
>JAPYYJ010004374.1:0-10508 GCA_028533885.1 Nasua narica
CATGTGATTACTGCTCAGAAACATCCTGTGCAACACTGCTAAGTTAATCTTTCTGAAGCACCACTCTGATCACGACATCCACAGCTCAAAAACCCTCAAAGGCTCCCTGCTGACAATTCGGTGCAGCCCAGACTCCTCTGCTTGGCATTCGAGATCCTCTATGACTGGGCTCAAGCCCCGCCCAGGCTGCCTCTGTCATTCCTCTTCTCAGTATCCTCCACGCTTCAATTACATCTGACACATTAGCAGTTCCCCAATACACTAGGGTTTCTCGCCTTGGTCCCCTGCCCAGGCCACTGTGGCCACCGAGCACACCCTTCCCTCCCACCACCATTTGTTCAGTTCCTACCCATTATTCAGGGTCCTTCTCAAATGCCAACTGCCCCTACCAGGTCCACGCCAAGAGGACGCTGCCCCCACCTCTGAACCCAGACCACTTGGAACCTCCCTTGGGCTGCTCAGTCAGGGCCCACCTCCCAACACGGAGCATCCCTGAGCTCTCGTTTGCCCTCCCCCATGGTGTAGCAGCTGAGACAAGGACCACCCTGCATCTCCACAACCCAGTGAAAGGAGGTCACCAAGACTTTCCCGCTGTCTCACATTTTCCAATCTTTTCTTAAAGAGAACTCAGGAGTCTAGGTGAGGATTTAGCTACTGTGAAAAGCACACCACCACCAGATGCAGGATGAATGTCCTGCTGGCTATGGTCAGTGGGAGGGGTGCTTTTCAGTTGCTGGTTCTAAAACCCAACTCCAGCAAGGACCTCAAAGCAGGCCAGCATCTGGCCATAGGAGGAAGGTCACCCATCTAGCCTTTAAGCCCTCTGGGGATCCTTTTCATGGGACTCCAGGTTTGGGGGAGATGTGGGACTCATGGACCTGTCTACCAGCTTTCTTTATACGCTAAAACTAAGGGACTCTAAGAGAAGGGGGTGCAGAGTGCCCGGTGCCCATTTGACTGCTCAGGACCCTGTGTTCTAAATGAGAATCTCCTAAGCCTGTGAGGCAAGTGTACGGCAGGACCTGCGAGACCCTTACTAACCCTCCACCCTCCTCCTGCCAAGTGTTAGTTACCCCTCCATACCATTAACACCCCACTCTACACACACACACACAATCAATGTGATGGGAACAGCCTACCCAACCTGAAATGAGCTAGATGACCATAAAGAAAACATGGAACAGTCAAGAACACCAAACCAGGAGTCCAAATGCCTGGGCAAGGGAGAGCCACTCTGCCAAAGCTCGGTTTCTTCATCTAGAGTATATGAAACATCAATAATATTGATGAGAGTATTGATCGAAGGCTCCTTGCAAAGCACTCTGCATTCATCATCTCACCTGCCAACAGAGGACGGGCCCTGCCCGGGCACTGGGACCTCTGAACTGTAGTCTCTGATATGCACTAACAGCACCGTCTCCACCCAGACTCCCTTAGCTTACAATGAGAGCCACTGACTTCAGCCACTGTGGTCTCTTCCCGCCCTCACACCCTATGTATCCCTGACTGCCTGCAGTTTCAACCTGCCTCAAGGGTGGTTTGATAACCACAGGAAGGAGTGTGGGGGTGCAGAATGGCCCGAGGAACAGAAGGAATGGAAATGGAAGGAAATGGGACAGAAGGAAATGGAAAAGCTATGCCTAGGCTTAGCCTCCAGTGAGACATCGCAGAGCCCTGGTTGGCTGGGCCAGCCTTCTCCTAAGGGCCTGGGGCCTCCTGCACGCTTTCTGATCATAGCAGGCTTGGAGTTGTTTTGCATGTGGGTTGGAAACGTTGTTTTGTAGCTTGGAGTACAAAAATGTACTTTTTGTAGTTTGGAGTTTAAGATATTCAGACTCCTCCCTCTGCTCTTTTCCTTATTAAACTTTCCCTCACTCACCTTATGTAATATCCAAAAATCAATCACTTATTTTACTGTCTGTTTAGAAATGAAAGTGGGACTTAGTGGGGGAGCCTGCAAGCCAGGAGGCAGCCCCAGGCTGAGCCAGAGGCACCGGGAGGGAAAGGCCCAGGCAGCTGGCTTCTAAGCTCAGCTGTAACGGAGCGGAGTGCTTGGGGTCTCCAAGGGCCTCGAGGCTGGAAAAGACCCCAGAGCTGAACTCTCTCAGTTGACAAGGCCACACCCCCTCCACTGCTCTCCCTCCCCCCCAAACAGGGCCTGGAGCACCAAGCCCTCTTGAGGCCACAGCTCCACCAATGGCATGGGGTGAGGTCATCCAGTTCCAGCAGTAGCTCAAGTTCACATGCAGGCGGCTCACACAGTCCTGAACCAACATCCCCTGGTGCCTGGCTTCCAAAAAGTCTCTGTGGCTAGGCATGGTCAGGTCTAGAGATCCAAGAGGGGAGCCTCTTAGAAAATTCCCAAAAGCAGCAAATAAAAAAGCCCTGGACATAGTAAAAAGATCAGCAGTGGGCAGAGGTTGGGAGGGAGGGAGGAAGGAATAAGTGGAGCACAGGGGATTTGGGGGGCAGTGAAATTACTGTGTGATACTGTAATGGCAGATATGTGATGCTACACGTTTGTCAAAACCCATAGAATAGACAAAACCAGGAGGGATCCCTACTGTGAACTGCGAACTTTCATCAATAATTATGTATCAATATTGGTTCGTCGACTGTAACCAAAGTGCCACACTCAGGCAAGATGGTAATAATGTAACTGTGAGGGGAAGGGTAGAGGGGATGTACAGGAACGCTCTGCATTTTCAACTCAATCTTTCTGTAAGCCTAAAACTGCTTTAAAAAATTAAGTCCATTAATCAAAAAATAATAGCCAAACTGGAATCAACCCAAAGCAGGTAGATACGGTGCACGCATACCATGGAACACCGCTCAACAACCTGAGTAACAAATGACCGACAGACACATAGGCACATATGCACAAGAGCGCATGTACACACACACACACACACACACACACACACACACACACACACACACAGTCCTTGCTTCGAGCGATGGAAACGCTGACTTGCTGTGTGACCTCAGGCAATCACTGCAGTGTCTGGGCCCCAGGGTGGCCCCATGTGGACCTTCTCCCCCAAGCCCCTCTCGCTGCCTCACTCTTGTCTAAAACAGCAAGGAGAGGGGCGCCTGAGGGGCTCAGCTGTTAAGCGTTTGCCTTCAGCTCAGGTCATAATCCCAGGGTCCTAGGATCCAGTCCTGCATCAGGCTCCCTGCTCAGCAGGAAGCCTGCTTCTCCCTCTCCCACTCCCCCTGCTTGTGTTCCCTCTCTCGCTATGTCTCTGTCAAATAAATAAACAAAATCTTTAAAAAAAAATAAAAATAAAAAAAAATAAAACAGCAAAGACGAGATGAAGCTAAATTTGATCCCTCTCTTGTCCCCAAGAAGGAATAAGGTCTCCCCAGCCCCTGGCTCCTTGGCATCCCCTTCCCCGCCAAGTATGCAGGGTTTCTCCTCTGGCGGGACTGAGCCAGGCCCCCGCTCTGCAGTTCCATGAGCCCACGCATCCGCAGTAGCAGCCGCCTTCCCCATCCCTCAAGGCTCCAGCCTCTCTGGAGTTCCAATCCTCACCTTCCCCTCCCGTCCCTGCTCTCCTCCTGCTCTCCTGACTTATCCATACATCACAAGAATGCAATACCCTTAAAAAAAAAAAAAAAACCATTTTGCTCTGAACTAACAGAGTCAGGCCTCATTGTTCCCAATATCACCAAGCAATTTCTGAGCTAGGGGAGTGTTGAATTGGAGCAGGAAGATGGGCAATTGGTCAGGGTCAGCTGACATGGTGGGGAGTGGGGGTTGAGAGCTCTAGGGAGGTGGGAGAAAGGGCTCAGCTGCGAATCAGTAACGAAGGATGCTGGGTCTCCAGAGGTGCAAGCAGAGGTGACATCCTAATATTTCTATCTCTTCTCTTCTGACCTAACTCACCACACTCAACTATGGATCCACCTGGAATTTAACTTCTTTACCAACTGACAGAATCTCCTTTAAATAGTGCCAACCTGCCTAATAGCTCGACCCTCTTTGATACACATTTCGACAGCAGAAATTCCAGCCAAGGAGAGTTTGAGCATCTCCAGGGCCCTGAGAACATTGACCAGTCTCTGCCTGCCTAAGGAACTGCCAAGTGTCCTTCAAGGAAGGGTCCCCAGGTCCCTCCTCCAGGAAGACCCCTAACCCAGCTCCGAGAGAATGATTTGCCCCCGACCTGCACCATGACCTTTGGCTCCGGCACAAAGCAGCCCCTCTCGCATTCATTTAGCTCCTAGACACATGATACAAAGACGGCACTAATATACCAATTCTGCAAGTTGACGACCTACTGCTATTATAAATTACGTTCATGAGAAGGGACCATATTTATTCATTTCTCTAGTATTCAGTCCCGCCCACTGTTCCAGACATCTGGTGGTAGCGACTTCATCCGTGGTGAGTGAACACAACACTCTGGCGGCTGCACAGCTCTAGAGACAGAATCGTTGATCGACCGACACCCATTACCCAAAGGGATATCAAAGAACTCAGAAGGGAGATGCATTTCCACAGTCCTCTGGACAGAACAACGCTGTCCAGGGGACCTGTCTGTGATGACGTGGTTGTTCCCTATCGGAGCCGCAGAATACGCGGGGCCACTGAACACTTGAACTGTGGCCAGTATGACTGGGAAACTGAATTTGACATTTTCATCAATTTTAAACCGTCGCTACGGCTGATGGCTACCCAACTGGACAGTGCGGTTCTGGAAAGGGGGGTCTCTGGAAGAGGAGCTCATGGTGACGTGAACGTGGGAGTTCCCATTGAGAGCCTGGGGTCACAGCACGGTGCAGTAATACAAAGCACGCGCTCTGGGGCAACACCGTCTTGGGTTCAAATCCCCATCTCACACTAGTAGCTGGTTATTGAACTCTCTGTTCTCCTCATCTGAATAACGAGAATAACGCCATGTAGGGCGGCTATGAGGGTCATGTGAGTTCATAGGTTTAAACAGTTTCTCCTGTGTGGTGAGAATTTGGTAAGTATTGCAGCTACGACAGGCACGTAGCAGGCATTAAAAAGGGTTGTTGAATCTGAACGTGCATCTACAAAGGCATATTTGGTAATATTTCTTGAACACTCACCAAATGTCAAGCACCGTGCTAAGAACTTGACAACAACACTGAGAGCAAAGTATGATTATCAACATATTAAAGGTGAGAAACTGAAGCTAAGGGAGATTAATGAGTGCCCAGCTTCCAAATGACACTACGCTTGATTCCAGAATCCCCACTCAGTCTGTTTCCTTGTCTACACAGTGAGCAAACAATGGAGCCCAAACAATGGATGAAATGGGCCCAAGGCACGCTCTGCCCCTGCACACATCACAACTGGACTTGCCCACCCCTCCCCCACCGTGCCCTGACACACGGCAGAAAGCGGAATAGTCTCCTAGGTCCCGGCACAGTGCCTGGCATCCAGGTTTAAGATAGATGGGAGGGGTGGCTCCTTGGGTTTCGTAGCTGAAAGCCACAGTCCCAACTGCCTCCCCCTATGCGCCAGCCCCGTGCTTGTCACCCAAAACCTGGGAGGGAGGGAGACAACACGGGGAATAAAACAGCAGCACGTGGCTGAAGAAGTGTGGGACTCCACAGACCCTATGGGTGTTTGGGGCTCACACCTCACGTGCTCAGCGGTCAGGAGACAGAGCAGAGAGGCTTCGTCGACTCACGCGGGAATTTGAGGGAAGGGGAGGAGTCCTCCTGACAGACTTGGAGGGAGAAGTGAGGAAAAGGCATTCCCAGCAGAGGGACGTGTGTGAACAAAGACAGAAGTGAGCCAGGCAGCTGAAGTGGGGAAAGGAGGAAGCCGGCCTGGCCAGAGCAAGGGGGACAAGATGGGTCCTCCTTGGGAGGGAGACAAACGAAGAGGGGCTAGGCAGTGGGCGTCCAAGACCATCCTCTCGATGGGGGCGGATTAGTGTTCACAAGGCTTCAAAAGGGATTTGCAAGGGAATTATTTATGGTGGTAACAAGCAAGTACTCATTTAGCTTATATCCCACATTATACAAACACGGCATTGAGCTCTGCAAGAGAAGGCCCTAATGCCACTCTAAATTAAATTCATCAGTGTCTTAATTAAGATCTATATTTAGTTCTTAATTAAAGGGGAGAGAAAAATCCACGATGTTGCATGGCAGAGATGTGAAATGGAGATAAATCCTCTTCCTGTCAGGATACTGGGCATCTGCCCACCCACTCTTAAGGTTCAGCCCCCACCAGGATAGGCAGTCCTTTAATCCCCACTTTCCCACATTCATTCCTTCTTTCCTTCCTTCCTCCTTCTTTCATTCATTTCTCCTTTAATTTATTCTACATCTATTTCTTGAGCCCCTGTGGGCCAGGCACTGAACTTTGATTTTCGGCACAGTAGGAGATAAAATAGAGACAGTCTCTGCCCGCAAGGGGTTTACACCCCCCACAAGAACACCAATGGGTACCTGCATGTCTCAGCTTTGAGACCCTCTGGGCCTCCACTGTTCTCCACGTGCTTCCAGCAGGAAGAATCCTGGTGTCCAGACACTCTGGATGATGCCATAGCTGACGGCTTCATCCTACCAGCCAGAGAGAGCCTTGAAGAGCAGCCCTTAGGGTCCTTCAGCTCCCCCACGCCCGCCATGCTGAGCAAGCTCCCACAGGAGCCCGTAGCAGGGCAGACCCTCAGGACTCCCGTTCCCCTCTCCCATCCCCTCGAGCAAAGGATGAAGACAAGCTGTCGAGAGGATGAGAAAGAGGTCTGTGCGTTTTCCTTCAACCTTAAGATTCCAGGCTTCTCTGATCCCTACTAGGGCACTGTCCCCTGGGAGTGGCTTCACTGAACACGGTTTAAGAAGGAAGATCACAGAACACAGAATATCACAAAGACCTTTGTCGCCGGACAGTCTGAGCTCCTGGAGGGGTCAAGTAACTTGATCAAGTAAACAGAACTGGCTAAGGACAAGAGCTAAAATACACATCTGTCTGGGGCAAAGGATTGTATCCAAGAAGACACAAACATTGGTATAACAGAGTTGCTGCCCTCAGCACCCCTGGTGGGGAGGAAGGGGAGACTGTGCAGATGAGGAGGGGGAGTCCCGATGGACTATCAGTGAAATCCAAACCTGCTGCACACCCTCATCCTCCAGAAAATGTTTTTTTTTCCCTCCAGGGCCCCCTGGGTCCCTCCCAGTAGTGCTCAGAGCAAGGTCTGGGGGTGGGGGGCGCAGGGAGAAGTGCTATCCAAATGATGGTGATGACAGCACCACTGGCCACTGAGCCACAACACAGGCAGCCCTCGCTCAGGAAGTGATGGGACCCAGAAGGCAGGATGTGTTCGGGCTGACTGTTTAAGACCTCAGGGTCTGTTAGGCAACAGAATGGACAGAAGGGCATCTTGGTAGGGGAAATAGATTGTACAAAGGTACTGAATCAAGAACACAGGGTGAGTTCTGGACGCAGGCCGTGAACACAGTCATCTCCCTCCGGCGCTCAGCCTTGGGGCAGCCTCCAGGGGACCCCGGGTCCCCCACGGGCAAGCCCTGAAGCGCCCTGCACCTCCTGCCAGAAAATCGTCAGATAAGCACCCCACTTCACAGCACAGTCCCGGGCTGGGCCAGGGTCAGCTTTATGTTAGAGCTGGACATTACAGCTGGCGACCCGATGCCCGAGCAGAGGCGCTGAAACCCGGAGACCCGGCCGGCGCAGGGGGTCCGGGAAGCAGCGGGGGCAAGCGCAGAGCAGCCGGTAAAGTTAACTCGGCACAATCCCCGCATCAAAGCGGTGCAGCTGCGACTCGCTGAGCCCGCACAGCTTTCTTCTCGCCGCTCTCTTCTCCCCAATTAATCAGCGGCTACAGCGCTGCGCTTTGATCCCCGAAATCAAACCCTTCGTCTGATGGGTGACTTGATGTTATGCTAATCCGAGCTGATTGAGCTGAGATAATTACACTTCATCCAGGTTTCCTGGGAGTTCCGAATAAATATTGATGCACATCTGTCCCCCGGTCAGGTGTAGCGGGGAGCTTTGCGCTGGCAACAGTTTCGGCAGGGCAGGGAAGCGCGCACACACTGCCACCAGCCAGCCACCCGCCTTCCCCAGCCACCACCCCCTTCGCCAGTGTGCCCAGAAGCACAGAACCCAGAGGGATGTCTAGACCCTCCAGGGGCCCGGGGAGGTGGCGAAGGTCTGGAGCTTTGAGATTTGAGTCTCAGTGCTCCGCTATTGGCTGTGTGGTCTTCGACAAGTCACTTAACCTCTCTGAGCCCTAAAGCCTACACATTTTTCCAGATTGCCCCACAGATGAAATGAGATGCGAGAGAAGAGGCTGAACTGGGCGGAGTCGCACTCACCCTGAGAGCTGGGGCCAGGGCGGTGCGGGAGGAGGCACCCCATCAGCGCATCCTCTCTGCCAACACTCACGTGCCATGAGGCACGCTCCAGACGGTATAGAAATGAATAATAAAGCAAGCAAGCGTTTCGGTGGCGCCGCTCCTCCCCGCGGGCTAATTAGGTTGTGTTTGTAAAGCACTTCGAAGACAAAACGCGCCCCAAGTGTTAATTATCATTAGCCCCATCCCAACACGCTTCCCGAACAGCGTGGGAAGCCCAGAGCATCCCCTTGCCAGCCTGCGGGGCAGTGGCCAGGCGGGGCTCAGAGAACGGGGCCGCCAGCCCGTCCTCCCACCCCTCCTGCTCTCCATCCTTTTTCCCTGGCCCTCTGCGGTTCCGGATGCGAGGACAGAGACTGGGAAGGAGGAAGAGTGGGGTACCAGACACAACTAGCTGCAGGTGTATCCATCCCAGGAAGGCATCACTAAGGAGGAGCCCTAAGGTTGTGGACGTGTAGGAGTTAGCTGAGGAATGGGTCAAGGTGGTCTCCTAGTACTAACGCTGCACAGACCCAAGCAATGTCTTCCTCAATCTTGCAGGATTTGCCCCTGGCTGCCTCCAAACCAACACCCCCACCACTCCCAACCCCACCCTCGCCCCGACCAGAGACTCTGGTGCCCAATTCCGACCTCCTCTAAGGCCAGGCCAGGGCTGAAGGACAGGGAGGCACAAACTGAACTCAAGTGGGTTCTGGATATACCAAGCAGAAATTCTGGCAGAACCTGGTCTTGCACTCTTGAGTTAGACTGGAAGTCCTAAACCCAGACTGAATATGATGTAGTCCTTTCTCCCACCTCTATGGGATGATGATTACCAGGATGAGACTGGCGAAGAATCTCCATATATCACACAGCCAGGAGGAAGCAGAGCCGAACTCCTGCTTCCCGACTTCTCTAGTACTCAGCTTCTTCTAGATTGTTCCCCTTAGAATAACCACAGCAATACTTAGAAAAATAATAATGAATGATGTGCAGAGTTCATTACCATTTACGCAGGGCTGAAACCAACATTATCTCAGTAGGTCCTAAGAAGCCACAGAGGTTCAGAGGTGTCAAGGGATTTGGTCTAGGTCACAGCTTAACTGGTCAGTGGGCACCCTGAGGCAGGAACCTATCAGTACGCTCTCCAGACCCTGTGCAGTAGCTTCCAGCTCACCTTTTTAGTGTGTCTAGGCTCATTTCCTCAAACGCATGCAATTCTTGCCTGCTCTGTTTCTCATGCTGCTTTCCTAAAAATCAGCATTTTTTTGTCAACAAGCATTTTTGCCAAGAGATGTTTCCTATTAACTTCAGAAGTTAGTGGATGGGGCTGAGCCCCTAGACCTCTTCCATAAAAGCATGAAAAGAGGAGCCTCTTGTATGGGTGGGGGTTAGGGTGGCAGAGAGAGGATAATCCCCATTCTCTGTGAAAGAAGACTCTAAAGTCCACAAAGCAGAATTTGGACTACACCTATCCCTTTCTCCTCCATCATTCCTACCACAGTGGCTGACGACACTGGTTGAATTCTGAACAGGAGTGAAACCGAAGCAAGCAGCCTGAGGCCTGGCAGAAGGAAGGAGGGGCAAGGAGAGTTCATGCCCTTTCCTGATACTAGGGCCCTCCAACATCCATGTGCAGGGGAGGAAATCTCCTGGGGAGTCCCTTACAGGGCAGACTCCCCACTCCAACCTGAGAGTCTGATGTAGAAGTTAAGTTCGAGCCCCTGGAATGTTCTTTAAACACCCCATGGCCTGCCCATCCCCAGCCATTCCTACAGCCCCTCTCAGAAGCCCTGGCCAGCAGGAGCTGAGCATCGTGCAAAGACCCCCAGAGGTCAGCCATGTGGGAGTGCGACGGCAGGGTGGACACTCACTCAAACAGAAAACAGTGGGGCCCAGGAAAGCAGAGCCATCTGGGGCAGGCCTGGTTGGGGGGTGGGAAGACTTTGGCCCCTCTATAGGACTGTCTTGGGTTTCCAAAGCAGGGTATCAGGGGCTAGGGAGAGGCTAGGGACAGCCTGAGGGCAAAACTAATACAGGCTTCCTCTGAGGACTTCTGCAGGGAGGAGCAGCATTTGGTTTGCCAGACCCCTCAAGACCTGCCACTTGTCACTAGGTCAGTGGGCAGGAAAGTAGGCCGCCTGTCAGGGGTTTGGGGGTGGGGCGGG
>JAPYYJ010004375.1:0-10508 GCA_028533885.1 Nasua narica
TCTGGTCTCAATAATGCAAGCATCTCATGTGTGTAGAGGGCCTCCTGGATTCAGAAGGGTTCCCCCATCCCTGCAGCCACTGGGCGGAAGGGGCTTGATTACTTCTTGCCTGCAGAAGAGACATCCAGGCATTCAGAGGTTCCAAAGGAGGAGGTAGAATTCCCTAAGGCTCAGAGGTTCCGGGGTCAAACACCCAGATTAGAAGCTCTAGTTCCAGCTTCCAGCTTCTCAATCTCCGTCTCTTTCACAGAGGTGGAGAGTCGGGTCAGGTGCGAGTCAACGCCCACCCACGGCCTCTCCCTGCTTACTTCAAACCTGCTCTGCAGGAGAGAGCGGCAGACGAGGAAGGTGGCAGGGCTGGCAAGCAGAGCCGAAGCCGGCATCGGGTCAGCCCCTCATCTCCTGCGCTGGATGGTACCCAGAAATCCTTGGGGGCTGGGCAGAAGTGAGCGCAGACTTTCTACCCTGCAGCCCAGCCCCGGCCACAGACTCCCCGTGAACTCCGATCTCATGTTCCTCCCTGGTGTCCCAGGGAGACCATGATCTGAGCATCTCGGGAGTTTTCCCAAGTCCAAAAGAGAGCCTAGAAGTGAGGTTGGAGCTAGCAGTGACATTGGCTGGAGCCTATGATCTAGCTCTGTTGCAGAAAACTGAAGTGACCGAGGAAACTCAAACGGCGCACGGAGCACAGGCGAAGACAGCTTTATTTACACCAGGCGGGCTCAGTGGGATCACTTCCCAAGACTGAGCAACCTGCAGGGTTTGGGGTAAATTTTTAGGGCTACGGGTGATGGGGGAGGGAAATGGGACATTGTTGCAGTCTCTCATGGCTGATTGCTGCCCCCCTCCCTTCGCAGAGAGCAATAAACAAGGAGGGCTGGGATCCAAGGTCTCCATTCCGCCTCAGTGCAGCTGGGGCCTGTGGGATGCAGAGAGCAGGAGACAGGGAGGGGCTGGGGTCCAAGGTTTCTATTCTGCCCAGCTCCAAGGCCCTGCCTCCCTTCCTACACTGGATCCCAGAAAGCTTTCCTCTCTAGGCATGTACCGGGCTGGCTCTTTGGCTTCCATAATCTCTCATCCTTTTTACGTTTTTGGTAAGTGGGAGTGTAAACATCTTCCCCTCTCTGGATAATTTTGCACTGGACCATTTTCCTCCTGTCTCTTCTCACCTGACTCTAGCCAGGGAAATACAGGCAGGCATCCGTCCTTCCTGCTGGCCCAGCAGAAACTTCTGGGAGAAGAGCCTGGAGCAGGTGTGTGTGTGTGTGTGTGTGTGTGTGTGTGTGTGTGTGTGTGTTTGATAGAGACAGAGGGAGAGGTAGAGAGTTGAGAGAGAGAGAATTTCCTAAAGACAAGCCTCCCCTATCAGGCAGGCAGGGACCAACCCTGCCACAGATCTTTTAGGAGACAGGACTCCATCAGTCCCACCGGCAGGTTCAGGAAGTGGAGGAAGCCGTAGTCAGAGGAAGCCAGGCCACCTCATTAGCCATGACCATCCAGAGGCTCAGCCAGAGTTGCCAGCAGGCAGGAAGCTCAAGGTCAGCGAGGAGTGGGAGGAATCAGGCCAGAGCAGGCAGCCAGAGGGCTGGACACAGAGGCAAACGTCACAGCGGCTCAGCATTGGCAGCGTGCGGGGTGCTGAGTCAGCAAATCCCTTATTATGCAGATGGGGAAACTGAGGCTCGGAGGGGGACAAGGTCCTGCCAAATGTTGCATAGCAAAACAGGGGACTGAAAATAGGTGTTTGGATTGCAGTTTAGGTTTTTGGTGGTTGTTGTTGTTTTTCTAAATACAAAGTATCTGGTCACGTTGTTCCAAAATCAATAGCTAGAAAATGTGTTCATCTCTATGCCTTGCTCACTCCCCAGGTCTGCGCACAGACCCCTGTGTGAGGTGTGAGGCCAGGCAAAGCCCCAGGGGGCTGGACTAGAAGGGCGGTGGGTGATGCCGAGGGAAGGTAGACTCTGTTGAGACTCCCCATTTGCGTGGCAGCCCACCAAGGGCACAGTTGTGGATAAGCCTGCCCCTCCAGAAGCTGATCTCTTTGGCCTTAGTCACTGTGTTGTCACAGTGATGCCATTAACCAGCTTCTCAGAACTTAGTGACTTGAAATAATTGAGCATTGAGTTTACTATTCTATGAGTCAGCAATTTAGGCTGAGCTCTGCTGGAGGTTCTTCTGGTCTCCATGGGGCTTGCTCACAGCCCTGGAGGTGGACTGGCTAGGGGCTGACCTAGTCTAGCCTTGGCCGGGCGCACTGAGATGTCCTTTATTCTCCCACAGTCTAGCTAGGGCTTGTTCCCCCAGGGATGGCGGAGCATAAGAAGGCAGGCTCCAGTGTGAAAACATATTTTATTTTATTAAAGATTTTATTTTTAAGTAATCTCTACACCCAGCGTGGGCTCGAATTTATAATCCCGATCAAGAGTCCAAAGCTCTACTAACTGAGCCAGCCAAACGCCTGCGAAAGCCCGATTTGAGCCCTCTGCTTGGACCCTGTCCGCTAGCATCCCATTGGCCAAATCAAGCCACGTGACCGGACCCAGCGCCGAGGGGCGGCCAGGGGGGGAAAGGGCAATACAATGTCACATGATAAAGGGCATGGACCTATGCATGGCCCGCCCTGCAGTCATTTCCGCCCAGTCTTGGCCCCAACACGCACCCACGGCCCTTGCAGAGACCCAGCACACAAGCCTCCATGACCTGGTCCAGATCTCGCCTCCTCAGGGGACCCCTCCTGGTTGGCCTGGCCCTCAGACTAGCTCAATGGTGGGGGCTCACGTGACTGTACGTGTGTGTTGGACGCTGTGTGCGTGTGCGAAAAACAGCGCGTATGGTGCAAGCCTCTGTTCGCGTCCATCTGGGTGTGTATATGGGATTGCGCGTTGGTGTGCCTGCTTGGTGAGTGTAACTGAATGTGTGCAGGCGCGCGCGCGCGCGCGTGTGTGTGTGTTGCTGCTTCAGCCAGATGGTGGGAAGTGGTGAGGGGCTGCCCGGTTTTTCCTCATCGTCCTTGCGCTGGGCTGGGGGGCGCAGAGGCGAATCAGACCGGTCCCCGCGCTTCCAGGCGACCCGGTTTTCTGCGGAAGACGCTCCTCCCAGCAGTGGCGAGTCAGCGTGGAAAAGACCAGGACTCGAGAGCCCAGGGCACAGGAGCCTCTGGGCGGGGCAGCCAGGAAAGGCTTTCTGAAGAAGGTGAAGCGTGAGTGGCGTCTAGGAGCTGAGGAGAGGAGTGGGATCCGAGCAGTGCCCGTGGAAGGGGTGGGCGGCTGTCCCCTGCAGAGGCGCTAGGGCGGCGCAGGCCTAGTGGTGTGAACAGGGGCATGTGTTTGAGGGATGGCGGTGGCTGTGTGTGCTTGGGTCCCCAGGGGGCCTGTTGGGGAAAGTGGGGACAAACCTGGAGAGGCGGGCACGGGCGTGTCCCCACTGCTGGGGATGAGGGACACAGTGAAGCCGAGTTGGGGAGGAGGCTCTGGAGAGGCTAGGGCAGACCAGAGGCAGGAAGATGGTGAGTGATGGTGCCGGGACCAGACGAGGGAGGCCTGAATCAGGCAGAGGGAGTGGAACCAGGAGAAGGGATTTAGAGTCTACAGGACTTAGTGACCTGTGAAATGTGGCCCCGGGGGCAAAGACGTTCTGGACCCAGGGTTCAAGGGCCGCTAGAGCTGAGGGCGTGCGGATCCCCTGAAGTTTAAAGGGTGAGAGGGCTGGCCCTGGGAGACTGCTGGTTGGAAGCCAGCAAGACAGGGCCCAGGCCAGCTTGGGAGTTCGGGGCACCAGATGTCAGCGGTCTGGACTCCTGGGCTGGGGCTGTGGTTAGGCTTTGGGGCCCTGACTCTGCACAGCCCCCCCCCCCCATACTGGGGTAGCCCAGCTCTTCCCTCACAGGCAACCTGGCCCAGCCTGTGTGCCCCCGCCTGCTTCTTTGCCTGGCACATCCTGACACGACAGGACCGCTGGCAAAGAGTAGAGGGATCCGAACGAGCCACCGAGGAAAGGAGGCATCAAAGGCCTTTCCTAGAGCCGAGCTCTCTCCCCAGTTCCAAAGGCTGCTTCAGACCCCCGCCCCTCACGTCCCAGGCCTGGGGGACCTACTGATCATCCGGAGGCCCCACGTGGCCTGTTCCTCCCTGGGGAGCTTCCAAGACGGAGGTCTCGGTCCCACCTGTCACCTGAGAACCTTTGCCGCCCTCTCCCCTGAGCCTCTGGCTGACATCCCGTAGTCCCCCCGCAAGATGTTCTCTTGACCCCGGGCTCTCTTTCAGAACTTGTCACCCACTGTGCCCACCCTGGCCCAGAGCAAGGGCTTCCCTGCTCTGCCAAGGGCGCAGGTCCTCGTCAGGCTTGAGTCCGGCTCAGTGGGCCAGTGGCCGAGGCTCCCTTTCCTGAAGAGTTGTGTCCGCCTCTTGTGCAGCGGCTAAAGTCAGGGAGGCCCCTGGATCTGGACTTAAGCATTCCCTGGGGGAAGAACCGAGCTCTGTAGGTCTTTTCTTTCCATCTTTTATTTACAGGCCGGAGCTGGGTTTCAGAACAAGCCCTGGCTATATAATCAGGAAACCTGGATTCCTATAACTTGACATTTGGAAACCTCGTTGAACTTCAACTCTAGAATGGGACCCAAAGCCTCAAAAGGCTGGTCTATGAATTGAATAAGGTAATGCATCTGAAAATGTTTAATAGTACCTAGCACAGAGTAGGGTGCCAATTAAAAAAATTTTTTAATTTAAAAATAGAAGAATGTACATAAGAAGTGACCATTACCCCTATTCCTAGTATGCAGGGAAGCCCCAAAAGGGAAGATGCTCAGGGGGAGGGGCCTCAGAGAGTTCCCAGGTGGGTCCTATTAAATATCGCTCTTCCACACCCTGTACCAGAGAACACAAGCCAAGTTAAATTCGACCAGCAGGTGCCAGGGTGGAAAAGCTCCATGCCAAGGGCACAAGACAGGTGGCTAGGACTGCAGGAGCTGGAGGATGAGATGGTGCTGTGAGCGGGTGATTAGGAGGGAGGAAAGTGAGCAGGGCCCAGCAGGTGTAAGGTTTGGAAGGCTGAGAGGAAGGACGGGTAGACATCGTCATAACCCCAGCAGGATGCTGGCCGCGGGCCCTCCAGGGAAGCCTCCTCTCTGGAATAAGAGGCTTTGGTCTATGAGTACTGAATTTCTTGATAGACCAAGCAGTCCTCCACTGCAGGATCTGACCCAGGTCTCCCTGGGCCCAGGATGGAGGAACAGGATAACCGGGGGCCTCTTGGGCCCCTTGGGCATCTTGGAGCCCTTGCTGCCGCAGACCCATCCAGGAAATTCCAGTCTTTTTCCTGCTGGAATTGGGAGCCTGGGGGAAGAGGGGGAAATTCCCTAAACTCTAATGGCAGGCTGAGAACGTAGAAACCTGAGGGGAAACTGAGGACATAGAAAATGCATGTGGACCCCGGGGTGGCAGGAGTGGGGGTGCTGGAGCGTGTGAATCCTCTCCTTCGCCTGCAGAAGCCAGCCCTGGAGTTGCTGGGGAGGGGGAGCAGGGCTGGCCAAGATGCATTGGGGGTGGGGAACCAGGGAAAGGGATACCAGACCCCGGGCTCCTGGGGGCAGGGCCCTGCACATATCTTCTTTCCCAGAGCACAGCCTGAGCCCGGCCCAGTGGCAATGAGTGTTGGTCACACTGGTTGATAAAAGAGATCTAGAATGAGATACAGTCAAAGAGACAGGGCAACCGAGAAAGAGAGAAGCCAAGAGATGAAAGGACATGCATACTCAGGGAGAAAACCCAAGAGATAACGGACAGGGAGAAGGGAGAGAGAGGAGAAAAATAAAACAGAGCAGAGACAGAGAAGGGGAGAGAGAAGATAGTGTCTTCACCAAGTCCCAAAATAGCAGCTGCTGGTGCCGGCAGCCTGCCCTGAGATGGCCCCTTAATTGGGGCTGAATTCAGCATTCTCTGAGCCCAGCGCGGGTGTCACAGGACGGTGTGTGCTGGGCCAAGGTTGTCAGAAAAGACCCAGCTGGAGCTGGGATGTGTGCCGAGTGTGTGGCTTCCTGCCCTGGGCTCCCCACACCCCCTCCAGCTCCCACCCTGCAGCCCCCTCCCCCCCCCCGCGCCCAGCCCATAGATGCTGCTCGGAGGGGAGGTCAGGGCCTCTCCTGCTCCCCTGGGGAGTGGGGAGAGGGTAGGGGCTGAAGGAGCGGGGAGATGGTGGAGGGGAGCAGATGATCATTGCATCTGGGCAAGAGACGGTGTTTGGACAGTTGGATATTTAGTGGTGTTATTTTAGGGCCGAGTTACAGTTTCACAAAACTCTCTTACCAGGCTGATTTGCCTGCCCACGTCCTCTCTTCCAGATGCCAGCACCAGTTGTGTGGCCCAAGGAGCCATAATTTAAGGTTCCACCTCCTCTCCAATCCGTTCCCCTATTGCTTTGGAAGAAGGGCTGGTCCTGAGTCTTTAGGGAGGGCAGCCTCTGCCCCAGCTGGGCTCCATTTCCCCTTAGGATAAAATGAAAACACCTGCTATTCGTCACGCCATGAGGAATTTTCGTTAGATGTCAGCAATTTCCCATCAGCATGAGAACCAAGACGAGCATACAGGGAGAGCTCAGGGAGCTCACTGCCCTACCTTCCTGCTCCATCCCGTGGGAGAGTCAAAACTTTTTCTACAGACCAATGCCTACCACATATCTGTGCCCATGATGCTCGATGCTGGTTAATTTTAAAATATTAATTGACAATTAGATGGAAAGGGCCCCCAGACCCAAAAGAAGAAGGGATTAATATTTACAGGCCAGGCACCGGGCTAAACAGTTTCCCTTATGTTGTGTCACTTAATCCTCATAACAGGCCTGTGGTGTTTTTATGATCATTTGTGCTTCTAGATACGGGAACAGGAGCTGGAAGAAATGAGATAATTGGCCCAAGTCGCTTAGCTGGTTAGTGGAAGAGCTGGGGCCCCAACCCTGATCTGCTTGCCTTCAAAGCCCATTTTACTATGCCAGGTGACCCAAGAACATCAGGGAAGGTCTGCTTCTAGAAGCAAGGCTGAGAATTGCCATTGACAGTGGAGTGGGTACTCTTTTAGGAGACTTGGGGGAAATCGATATGCAGAGTAAGCTCTTCTCTTGGTTGGCCTTCCTCCACGGAGTCAGATGGTGGGCAGGAATATCAGCAGGAAGCCTAGGGGCCAAGGGGCCCAAGGGCCCAAGACTTTAGAGCTATCGTAGGTTGGGTTCATTTAGAAGCAGACTCTGCCAAGATCAGTAAGCGGGAAACTTATTCGGGAGTGGTCTCAGGGACTGATGCCTGTGGGGAGAGTAGCGGGAGAAAGTGGGCTGCAGGACAGTCCCAGTGAAGGCCTCCGCTGATTCCACAGGAGCTGGGAGGCTGGGATAATCCTTCAGAGCTGTCTTGGGTTGGGGTGAGGAAGCTGGACCATTACTCTCTGTCACTGACCAGTCACTGCGTGGTGACTGTCCTGGGGAGTGGGCGTGACCTTGGACAAGGACACTTTCTTCGGTAGAGGCACAGAGGGCCTACAGATGAGAGCTGTCAAACAACCATCTCCCAGCAGCTGGGAGAATAACTTGTAGAGACCATCTGGGTGAAACAGGACAGCATCCCTGACAAGGTTTCCCAGCGATACGGTAAAAGAGGTGGCTGGGGCAGGCCACCTTCTGTCTTCAGGAGAGACAGAAACATCAGACATAATATAGACCAGGGATGAGGATTTCCTAGGGGCCAGGGTCTTATAGATTATGAGAGAAAGTGAACGAAGCTCGGCTGAGGAGTTCTGGAAAACCACCGATAATTTGCCTCTATCTCCTGTGCCAACAATGCCAGACAGAAAATGTACCCAGGAAATCAAAGCTGAGGACAGAGTGACCCCCTGGCTAACATGTCCTCCAGAAAGACTCTTGAGTGCCTAACCCTGTGTGGAGCTACAGTGCGTGGGAGGAAAGGAGAATGGAAGGACAAGTAAAGGACAAGTTGGCCTTTTCTCAAGGCATTCACATTCTGGCTGGGGGCGCAGCTTCATATGTGGGAGCAGGCAGAGAGAAGCACACGGTGTGCTCCCAGTCTGTCTTGAATGGTTCTGCCAGCTCTTAGGGTAAATTAATTCCGAGAAGGAAGCCAGCAAGGTGGGAAAGTCAAAGAGAGATCCTCAGAACAGAAGAGACTTAGGATGAGCCTTGAATAATGGAGAGGAGTCAGACAAACAGGGATCTGCACTCCTGAAATGTTCTCTCACTTCCGTGCTCTGTGACCGTGGGGGAAGGGAGGTTGGTTTATCTCCAGATTAAGAGGTGACCCAGAGTAAGCACCCAGTCTTTACTCTTGCCTTTGTAAACCCTCTGCCGCTCCAGGATCTGGATCTGTCCATGGTTCTGAATTTCAGACCGCTTGTCCAAGCGTCACCTTGGGAGGACCAAGTCTGCAGAATGTTTCTCCGCAAGAAAGTGGAAGATGAGCCTCTTTATGTAGGGTTTGTGCACAGGGGCTGCAGCCAATGCCAGGAGGTCTGTCCCTTGACACCTAAGCCCCAACTTACCTTCACTGAGCCGAGCAGGACAGGATAAGCAGATTTTTCCCCCCAGTAAATTTCCCAGGCATGAACAGAATAGAGGGGCGGCCACATGCTTAGTGTTTATGAGCAGAGCATAATGTGGGCAACTTAAAGGTGTGCCCTCAAGGAAGCGCATTTTTGGTGATGGAAACATTCTGTGTCTTGATCATCGTGGTGAAAATACAGATTATACATGTGATAACTTTATAGAACCATATATATACACATACGAAGCTGAGTGCATGCAAAACTTGGTACAAGTTGAGTAAGCTCTGTAGTTTAGTTAATTGTATTGTGCTGATGTTAAGGTCCTAGGTTTTTTTTTTTTTTTTTTTTAAGATTTTATTTATTTATTTAACAGAGAGAGACACATCGAGAGAAGGAACATAAGAGGGGGAGTGGGAGAGGGATTAGCAGGCTGCCTGCTGAGCAGGAAGTCGATGTGGGCCTCGATCCCGGAACCCCGAGATCATGACCCGAGCCAAAGGCAGCTGCTTAACAACTGAGCCACCCAGGTGCCCCAAGGTCCTAGTTTTGAAATTGCTATGGTTATCCCCACATTCCCTCATAACATTGGGGGAAGCTGGGTGATGAGTACTTGAGAGCTTTCTGTATTATTTTGCAACTCTTGGAGGTGCAAATTTTGCAATTCTTGGAGTCTATAGTTATTTCAAAATTTTAAACTTAAAAAAAAATCCATTCTATCTAGTGGTAGGTCCTGCTTAAGGGCCTCTTATCAGCTGTCTCTTCTTTACTCCATCTATGAGTGTAATGGGCCCATAGATAGGGCATATGGGCCCCCCTTTAGGGGCCCAGCTCAAGTTTCTCTTCCCCAGGAAGTTTCCTGATCACACATGCCCACATCTTGGTTTCTACAGCATTTACATTGTGGATACATAGCCAGACCTCTGTCCTATGTGGTTTTGTGTATCTTTTTTGCCTCTCCAATAATACTGAGAGTTCTCCGACAGTGGGGGTTGTATCTTCTGGTTCTTCTGTCTCTTTCTTAGATCCTAAGGATACACAACCAGTGCTCAACTATTACTTGTTGCCAGACTGATAAATATTTGCTTCCCTCAGGACCCAGGCTTTTTCAAGCCCTGAATTGGCTCCTACCTTCCTGAGTGCCCACGAAATCCAGCTCTTTGGCCACTGTCTCTACAACCGTATGAGGAAGCGGCAGAATATTGGACTTGGAGCATGAGAGCCACTTCACCATGAACCACACACAGAATATCCACATCATCACAGAACTTAACATGCATTGTATCTAATCTTCACAACCACCCTGCAAAGAGGGAGCTGCACCCCATTCTGTGCGTGAGAACAGACCCACAGTAGGAAGGGGTAAGTAACAGAATTGCAAACATAGTTCTGTTTTCCAGCTTTGCCACATATAAATCAGGTAAACTTGGGGCAGTTGCATAACCACGTTGACCTTCAATTTCCTCATCTGGAAAATGGGAATTTTGTGAGAGGTAATGAAATAACTTACGGCGTTTGCTGTTCTGTGACTTCCTCAAAGGCAGGGCCAGGAATGGCTGTTCGTTGAAGTAATTGATGGATGAATTAATGATTGAAGGAATAATCAAATGCTTGCAAAGTGCCCCCTCGGTTCTGAGCACAAGGTGGAACTCTATAAATGTTAGTTCCTCCCTGCTTTCCTCTTCATTCCAGCCCGGGCTTTCCTGGCATGAATTGCCATCCAAACAACACAAGAATGGGGTGCAGCTCCCTCTTTGCAGGGTGGTTGTGAAGATTAGATACAATGCATGTTAAGTTCTGTGATGATGTGGATATTCTGTGTGTGGTTCATGGTGAAGTGGCTCTCATGCTCCATGAAAAGAATGCCTGACACTTCCAAGGCCCTTCCCATAAATCCTGTTTTGATGGCAAATTGCCATCCAAACAGCTGTCTCCAGGACAATGGAGAAGCTGCCAGTCCCTTCTGGTTCC
>JAPYYJ010004376.1:0-10507 GCA_028533885.1 Nasua narica
GATGGCTTTGATGAGGTTGAGGAATGTACCCTCTATGCCTACACTGTGAAGAGTTTTGATCAAGAATGGATGTTGTACTTTGTCAAATGCTTTTTCAGCATCAATTGAGAGTATCATATGGTTCTTGTTCTTTTATTAATGTATTGCATCACATTGATTGGTTTGTGGATGTTGAACCAACCTTGCAGCCCGGGAATAAATCCCACTTGGTCGTGGTGAATAATCCTTTTGATGTACTGTTGGATCCTATTGGCTAGTATTTTGGTGAGAATTTTTATATCCGTGTTCCTCAAGGATATTGGTCTGTAATTCTCCTTTTTGATGCGGTCTTTGTCTGGTTTTGGGATCAAGGTAATGCTGGCCTCATAAAATGAGTTTAGAAGTTTCCCTTCCATTTCTATTTTTTGGAACAATGTCAGGAGATAGGTGTTAATTCTTTAAATGTTTGGTAGAATTCCCCTGGGAAGCCATCTGGCTCTGGGCTTTTGTTTGTTGGGAGATTTTTGATGACTGCTTCAGTCTCCTTACTCTAATATTCCATTTTATATATACACACCCACACCCCATCTTCTTTATCCATTCATTTTTTGATGGACATGAGTTGCTTCCATATCTTGGCTATTGTAAATAATAATGGAATAAATGTAGGGGTGCATATATCTTTTTGAATTAGTGTTTTCATTTTTGGGGGTATACACCCATTAGAATTACTAAATCATATAGTAATTCTGTTTTTGAATTTTTAAGGAAATTCCGTATTGTTTTCCAAATGGCTGCACCAGTTTACATTCCCACCAACAGTGTTGTGTTTTTGATCTTAGCTGTTGGGCAGGTATGAGGTGATATCTTACTGAGGTTTTGATTTGCATTTCCCTGATAATTAATGATGTTGAACATTTTCTTATACGTCTGTTGGCCATTTGTTTCTGAAGGAAATGTTAGATGTCTTGATTGTGGTGATAGTTACAAAGGTATAAACATATGAAAAAAATCAAACATTTGACTAAATGTATTGAACTTTATACTTTAAATGGGTGCATTTTATTGTAAGTAAATTTTACATCAGTCAAGTACATTTTTACTTATTTATTTAAGATTTATTTATTTGAGGGAGAGAGCTGGGGGGGCAAAGGGAGAGGGAGAGAAAAGCTGTCATCTTGGTATTTGTTATTTATTCTAATGGACTTTATTCATCTTTCCTTTCGGATCAATTATATTTTAGTATCCCACTTTTGTCTCCACTATTGATTAGCTAACTATACCTCTTTATTTTCTTAATGGTTGCCCTAGTGGTTAACTAATGTATCTTTAACTTACTGTGGTCTGTCTTCAAGTATGATTGATTGGTGGAAAAATGACAGCAGAGAGAATTAGATAGCTAAGTGATTAGAGAGAATAGGGGTGAGTGATGAGATTATCAGCAGAGTAAATGCTAGATATTAGAGGTTTTAATAAATATGTTATAAATTCTCTTACATCAAAGAATATATAGAGCTAATGATAGATAGCCTAGAATGTGAACTATTAGAAACATGGAGAATTGATAGGAAATGGCTACTTAAGCAACCCTTGAAGACATAGTACATCTCTACATATTTCCATACCTATGTGTGTTCTCATGCAGTCTTATACATTATGCCTCTTTAAGGCACTCCTGAAAGCTCAATCACTTTTGGGTGGGAGTAGGTTTATATGTTTGTAGTAGAGAAAGGATGTGTTCAAAGAATAATCTTTGCTAACCCTCAATAGTTTCAAAAATCATCACTGAATTCTCATGAGCTAGTTTAGATTAGGAAGGATTCCGTCTTCAGCTTTTAAACTTGCATCTGTATGCAATATATGAAAATACTCTTTTTTTGGAAAAAGATTATTCGAGAGGGAGAGATAACATGAAAGAGAGAGAGAGGGAGAGAGAGAGAGAGAGAGAGAGAACATAAGTGGGGGAGGAACAGAAGGGAAAGGGAGAAGCAGACTCCCCTGCTGAGCAGGGAGCCTGATTCAGGGCTCAATCCCAGGACCCTGAGAATATGACCTGAGCAGAAGGCAGATGCTTAACCAACTGAGCCACCCAGGTGGCCCTACATCAAAATATTCTTAATCATGCCAAGTTATCCAGAGGAATTTTATGATCAACTTCAGTTTAAGGAAACAGGACAGCTTTTTTTTAAGGAATGATTTTTTTTTTCCCCACAATGTTTTCTATCCAAAAAAATGGGAACTTTTATAGTGAGAGAAGGGCTTTCTCTGGTATGAAGGAATAGTCTAGAAAAGTGAGTGATTCAGAAGAATTTATTCCTACTTTGTTATGTACTTAATTATAGGAAGTACATTACTTACCATGTTCCTTCATTATATTTTCCTTAATGTATGTCTCATTCTCCATTCCCTTTAGTATTCTTTAGATGAGAAATTAAACTTTGATTAAATCTTTCAACATTGAATAGGTTTTTATTCTTTTTTTTTAAAGATTTTATTTGCTTATTTATTTGACAGAGAGAGATTACAAGTAGGTAGAGAGGCAGGCAGAGGGAGAGGAGGAAGCAGGCTCCCTGCTGAGCAGAGAGCCCAATGTGGGGCTCAATCCCAGGACTCTGAGCCGAAGGCAGAGGCTTTAACCCACTGAGCCACCAGGCGCCCCGGTTTTTATTCTTTAAGGTTTTTTTTTTTTTTTTACGATTTTATTTATTTGAAATAGAGAGAGAGCAAATGAGTGAGAGAGCACAAGGAGGGACAGAGGCAGAGGGAGAAGCAGGCTATCCACTGAGCAGGGAGCCCGAGATGGGGCTGGATTCCAGGAACTTGGGATCATGACCCGAGCTGAAGGTAGATGCTTAAATGACTGAGCCACCCAGGTGCCCCTATTCTTTAAGTTTTATGCAGAACAATTTTCCTTCTATGTTTGTTAGCAGAAAGAATAAAAGACCAAAATCAACATACTATGAATAAGCAATATGAAAGAGAAAGGCAAAGACTTGCTTCTGGAATAGAAGAACTTCGTGCTAAGTTGATGCAAATAGAAGCTGAGAATTCTGATTTGAAAGTTAACATGGCCCACAGAACTAGTCAGTTTCAGCTGATACAAGAGGAGCTGCTGGAGAAAGCTTCAAACTCTAGCAAACTGGAAAATGAAGTAAGCTTGAATTAGCTGTTTATATGCACTAACAGGGGAGACATGAAAAAAGGTACTGTAGTGTTGTGTCAAAGTTGTGTGTAAGTCCAGATTTATACATCAGTTATAAAGTCTTTTAAAATTATATTTGGAAACCTTTGGGTTTTCATCTATGTTAAAAGTAAGAAATTACTCTCTAGTGGCTAACAAGTCTCAAATATGGTAAAACTTCTAATATATTGGAGTCTATTATTTCTTCCAAGTATAATTTAATGTGGCTAATACACATTCATAAGTCAAGAATTTGGATTATGTCATTGGAAGAAAAAGAGTGATAGGAGTGATAGGAGTAGAGGATTTTGAATGTTACCAAAAAAAGTGTTTGAATGTTCTTCTAACAGCAGAACCAGCTGGGAAGCCTATTAAACATGCAGATTTTGGGGTACTGTTCTAATGATTCCGGTTGAGTAGGTAGGGAGTCATGCTCAGAAATCTGCATTTGTGAACAAGTGAATATGATTCTGATGTAGTTATGCTTGGATTACATTTTGAAAAGTCCATAATGTGTGTTTTGTGAGTATTTGATCTTCATTTCTATTGAGGATAGAATAAGGATGTCTTCTTAGGTAATTATAGACCAGGACCACATGTGTTTATGTTATATTCACACTTTAAACTGAGGCTGATGCTGTCTGTAGGAGTACTTTTTTTTTTCTTGGTCGGAGTACTTTTAAAATTTCTGATTTCTCATTTTAAAATCTGTAGCCCACACTAAGGGAAAACTTTCATTACATAAGTAATGGAAAAGGAGATTTAGTCAGTCCAAATCTAAATTAGAGCCATCCGCTTACTTACAAAATTATCTAGTACTGAGATTAATAAGTTTTTAAATTATAAAATTAGCACAGTCTTGTTGAAAATACAGAACGGACAAAGAAGAAAATAAATCATTAATAATTCCACCACCAAAAATAGCTACTCTTAACATTTATTATACTAATTTCAGTCTTTAACAGCTACTTTTAAGAAATGGATTAGGATGCAGTCATATTTGGACATAGGAGTCAGACTTAAACTACTTATATTTTACAGAGATGGAACAATCTGTCATATACCTGATCTTCCCTTCACTATTTTTCTTCTAAATTGTCACCTTTAAAAGTAATTTTTTTTAAATATTTTTTTTATATATTTCAATGTGTTTTCAGATGACAAAGAAATGTTCTCAACTTTTAACTCTCGAGAAACAACTGGAAGAAAAAATAGTTGCTTATTCCTCTATGGCTGCAAAAAATGCAGAACTAGAACAGGAGCTTATGGTAAAAATTACTCTTTGGCTACAAATTCACTGTGACTTTAAGACACTTGATTCGTGACAGCGTGTTTGTTTTAATATCATTGTTGTACAGTATACTGAATAGGAAAGTATAAATTCTACTAAACTTTTCTGATGAATCATTTGTTTCTATATTTTTAAGTTTATAGGCTTATATGGCAAGTTGTTATCTGTAATTTCTAATTTTCATTATAGTAGATTTTGAAGAAAATAGTATACTTCTTTGATACACTTTTCAGTATTTTTAAATAGTTAAGTCTTTTCATTTTGATACAGTTTTTTAAAATAACCATTTTGTCTTTTCAATAAATGTTGAAATATTTTTGAGGTTTTACATAATAACTACTGTAGTTCATCAAAGAATAGAGTGTGACAGATTTAATGCTTTACTTATGTACCTTTATGTAAACTCGTTCTCAATTATATTCTTTTAAAATGTATTTGTTTGTCTAGGAAAAGAATGAAAAAATAAGAAGTCTAGAAACCAATATCAATACAGAACATGAGAAAATTTGTTTAGCTTTTGAAAAGGCCAAAAAAATTCATCTTGAACAGCATAAAGAAATGGAAAAGCAGATTGAAAGAGTAAGATATTATGTTTTTCTTTTTTGTGGCTGAATAATACTCCAGTGTGTGTATGTGTGTGTGTGTGTGTGTGTGTGCACGCACGCGCGCACACGTGTGTGTAAAAATAATGAGCTTGAAATATAAAGCAGCAACATTACCTAGTGCGTGTGTATGTATAAATATGAGCTTGAAATGTAAAGCAATAACATTACCCAGTCTGAGCAACAGAGAGAAAAATGATTCAGAAAAAGAACAGAGCCTAAGGGACGTGTGGGATAATATCAGAACTGAAATTCTATACTTATTAAACAATACCTCTCATTATCCCCTCCCACCATCCTCCATCATTCTACTTTCTTTTGTCCCAGTGATTTTGACTACCCTAAGTACCTTATGTAAGTGGAATCAAACAGTATGTTATGCCCAGATTTTGAGATCCCCAAAGACCACCAGGGAGCTGAGTCCGATGCAAAAGCAAAAGGGCCCTTTATTCGAGCTATCTCGAGCTCAGTCTCCCACACTCACCAACGCAGTGGCGTGATGTAGAGAAAGAGCAAGTTTCAAAAAGTGCAGCGGTTTTATAGGGGCCAGTGGCCAATGAGATTGTAACACACAGAAAGTTACTTAGTAACTGTTTGAACTAGCCTATCACCCTGGCCAGAATTGGCGTGCAAGTTTGGCGGGCAAAAAGCGGGGTTTATATTCTTTCCTGGTCAGGGGTTTCGCATTCCTATTGACTAACCCAAACCAACCCACAGGCAGTCTGGGCCAATTAGCTCAAGGGAGGGCTGAGCCACACTCTGACCCTCCCAGAGGCAGGTCCTGCGGGGGGCCACACACAAGAAGGCAGGTGTAAGCAAACCTAGCCAGCCCTGCTCTGCTCCTTCACAGTACTTGTCTTTTTGTGACTGGCTTAATTCACTTAGCATAATGTCTCCAAGGTTCATCCATGTTGTGGCATATTGCAGAATTTACTTATTTTATAAGACTGTATAATATTCTATTGTCTGTATATACCACATTTTGCGTATCCATTTATCTATCGATGGACACTGATTGCTCTGGCCAGAACTTCCAGTACTGTGGTGAATAGAAGTGAAAGGGGGCATCCTTGTTTTGTTCCTGATCTTAGAGGAAAGGCTTTCAGTCTTTTCCCATTTTCAGTATGATGTTAGCTATAGGTTTTCCATATATGGCTTTTATTAGGTTAAGGTAGTTTTCTTTTATTCCTAGTTTGTTTTATTCCTAGTTTTATCGTGAAAGGGTGTTGAGTTTTGTCAACCTTTCTGCATCAGTTGAGATGATCGTGGGTTTTTTTTTTCTTCATTCTGTTGATATGGCATATTATATTGATTGATTTTTTTTTTCAAGTTGAACCACCCTTGCATTCCAGGAATAAATCCCACTTGGTCATAGTGTATAATCCTTTTACCATGCTGCTGAATTTGGATTGTTAGTATTATATTGATTTTGGCATTAATGTTCATAAGGGATATTGATCTGTAGTTTTCCATTTGTGTCTTTGTCTGATTTTAGTATCAGGTTAAATCTGGTCTCAGAATTAGTTAAAAAGTGTTCTCTCTTTCTTAGCTTTTTTGGAAAAGTTTGAGAAAGATTGGTATTCTTTTTTTTTTTTTTTTAGATTTTATTTATTTGAGAGAGGGAGAAAGAGTGTGGAAGGAGAGGCAGAGGGGCAGGGGGAGTGAATCTCGAGCAGACTCCATGCTGAGGATAGAACCCAGTGTGTTGCTTGATCCCATGACCCATGAGATCATGATCTCAGCAGAAATCACAAATCAGATGCTCAACTGACCAAGTCACCCAGGCACTGCTGAACATTGATATTCTTTAAATGTTTGGTGGAATTCAGTAATGAAGCTATCAGGTTTAGGGCTTTTCTTTGTTGGGAGCTTTTGTGGGTTTTTTTTTTTTGTTGTTGTTTTTTATTTAAAGATTTTATTCATTCATTTGAGAGACAGAGAAAGTAAGAGAGAGCATGAGAGGAGAGAAGGTTAGAGGAAGAAGCAGACTCCCCATGGAGCTGGGAGCCCGATGTGGGACTCGATCCCGGAACTCAAGGATCGTGACCTGAGCCAAAGGCAGTTGCTCAACCAACTGAGCCACCCAGGCGCCCTGTTGGGAGCTTTTGATTAAGGATTTAACCTCACTAGTTTTAGGTCATCCAGATGATCTATTTCTTCATTATATAGTCTTTGTAGGTTTTGTATTTGTAGGCATGTGTCCATTTCATTTAGATTATTCAGTTTGTGGGCATACAATTATTCATAGTACTCCCTCATAATCTTTTTTGTTTCTGTATAATTGGCAGTACTATCCCCACTTTCATTTCTGATTTTGGTAATTTGCATTCTCTGTTTTTTTAATCTACTCAGCTAAAGATTTATCAATTTTATTTATTTTTTCTAAGAGCTAACTTTTCATTTCATTGATATACTTTGTTTTTGGTTCTCCATTTTGTTTATTTTTACTGTAATCTTTATTATTTCCTTCCCTCACCTGGCTTTCTGTTTAGTTTGTTCTTCTTTTTCTAGTTCCTTATCTTTTGAAGTTAAATTATTGATGAGATCTTTTTTGTTTTTTTAATGTAAGCATTTATAGCTGTAAATGATCCCTTAGCCCCACTTTGGCTGTGTCTCTTAAGTTTTGGTAAGTGGTGTTTTTGTTTTCGTTTGTCTCCTGATTATCTTCTAATTTCCCTTGTGAATTCTTCTTTGATTCATTGATTGTTTTAAATAAATCTGTTGTTTAATTAATGTCCCAATCTTGTGAATTTTTAAATTTTCCTTTCATTATTCATTTCCAATTTCATCTGGTTGTTGTTGGAAAAGATACTTTGAATGATATCTGTCCTTTTAAATTTGTTGAGACTTCAATTTGTGACCTAACATGGTCTATCCTGCAAAATGTCCCCTTCACACTTGAGAAGAATGTATATTCTGTTGTTGGGTAGAGTGTTCTGTATGTGTCTATTAAATCTAGTTGATTTATTCTGTTAAGTCCTCTGTTTCCTTACTTATATTCTCTCTGGTCTTCTGTCCAATTTTTATGAGTGGGGTATTGAAGTTTCCAACTATTTTTGTAGAACTATTTTTCCCTTCAATTCTGTCAGTTTTTGCCTCATATATTTTGATGGTCTGTCATTACATGGATAAACTTTATTATATCTCACTACTATTTTGAGCCTTCTAGTAAATAATGTGCTTCTTTGTCTCTTAAAACCTTTTTTGATATAAAATATTTTATCTGATATTTGTGTATGTATCCCTGCTCTCTTTTGGTTACTTATTTGCATGGAATATCTTTTTCTATCCTTTCACTTTGAACACGTTTGTGTCTTTGGGTCTCAAGTGAGTCTCTTGTAGATAGCATATACAGTTGACCCTTGAACAACATGAGTTTGAACTACATGGGTCCACTTATTTGTGAATTTTTTAAAGCAGTACTGTAAATGTATTTTCTCTTATGAGTTTATTAATATTTTTCCTCTAGCTTACTTTAGTACAAGAATATGATACATATAAAATACAAAATATGTGTTAATCTGTTTATGTTATTGGTAAGGCTTTGGTCAACAGTAGGCCATTAATCGTTAAGTTTCTGTGGAGACAGAAGTTATACATAGACTTTCAACTGCACATGGGGTCAACCACCATAATCTTTGCATTGTTCAAGGGACAACTATAGTTGAATCATGTGTTTTTATCTTCTGTCAGTCTTTTGATTGGAGAGTTTAATCCATTTATATTTAAAGTAAATACTGATAGAGACTGACGGACTTTTGTCATCATGCTGTTTGTTCTCCATAGGCCTTATAGCTTTTTTTTTTTTTTTGTCCCTCCTTTCCTAGATTACTGTCTCCTTTTGAATTTGTTTTTTGTAGTGAAATTTTAAAATTATTTTCTCATTTCCATTCTCTTTTGTAAATAATGAATTGCTAATTTTTGTGTGGTTGTCATGAATATTACATTTAACATTCTAAAGTTTTATTATTCTAAAAAAAACAAAAAACAAAAACAAAAAATAAAGTTTTATTATTCTAATTTGAATTTGTACCAGCCTAACTTTAGTAATATACAAAAATTGTGTCCTTTTACAGCTCCAGTTTCACTCCTTTCTGATGTTAATATCACAAAATTATTTCTCTATACATTGTGTGCCCTAAAAACATAAACTAATAATTTGTTCAAATGTATTAATCTCTCAAATTCTATAGAAAAGAAAACTTGGAATTACAAACCAAATTTATAATAATAAATTACACTAACTGGCTTTTTCTTCATTAAATATATTAGACTCTTAAATCCTATAGAAAATAAAAAATATAGGGGGACCTGGGTGGCTCAGTGGGTTAAAGCCTCTCCCTTCAGCTCAGGTCATGATCTCAGGGTCCTGGGATCGAGCCCCACATCGGGCTCTCTGCTCAGCGGGGAGCTTGCTTCCCCCTCTCTCTCTGCCTGCCTCTCTGCCTACTTGTGTTCTCTGTCAAATAAACAAATGATTTAAAAAAAAAAAAGAAAAGAAAAAATGTAATTACAACTTAATTTCTATCTCACTTTGGAAGGACAGTTTTGCCAGATAGTAGGATTCTTGGGTGGACATTTTTTTCTTTTCAGTAAATCAACATATCGTCTTTTGGCTTCTGAAGTATCTGATGAGAATCTGCTTGTAATGTTATTGTGGATCCTTGTATGTGATTATTCACTTCTTTCTAGACGGTTTCAAGATTCTTTCTCTGTCTTTTGATTATAATGTGTCTTTGTGTGGTTCCCTTTTTTTTTTTAAGATTTTATTTATTTATTTGACACAGAGAGAGAGATCACAAGCAGGCAGAGAGGCAGGCAGAGAGAGAGGGGGAAGCAGGCTCCCCGCTGAGCAGAGAGCCCGATGTGGGGCTCAATCCCAGGACCCTGAGATCATGACCTGAGCCGAAGGGAGAGGCTTTAACCCACTGAGCCACCCAGGTCCCCCTATGTGTGGTTCCCTTTGAATTCATCTTTCTTTTTTTTTTTTTTTTAATTTTTATTTATTTATTTGACAGAGAGAGAGAGAGAGAGATCACAAGTAGACAGAGAATCAGGCAGAGAGAGAGGGGGAAGCAGGCTCCCCGCTGAGCAGAGAGCCCGACATGGGGCTCGATCCCAGGACCCTGAGATCATGACCCGAGCCAAAGGCAGAGGCTTTAACCCACTGAGCCACCCAGGTGCCCCTGAATTCATCTTTCTTGAAGTTGAGATTCTTGGATGTTTATATCCATGCCTTTCATTAAATTTAGACATTTTTTTTTTTAAAGATTTTATTTATTTATTTATTAGGGAAGAGAGAGAGAGTGAGAGAGAGCATGAGAAGGGAGAAGGTCAGAGTGAGAAGCGGACTCCCCATGGAGCTGGGAGCCCGATGTGGGACTCGATCCCGGGACTCCGGGATCATGACCTGAGCTGAAGGCAGTCGCTCAACCAACTGCGCCACCCAGGGGC
>JAPYYJ010004377.1:0-10506 GCA_028533885.1 Nasua narica
TTGGTTAGGTTTATTCCCAGGTATATCATGGTTCTTGGTGCTACAGTAAATGGAATTGATTCTTTAATTTCCCTTTCCATATTTTCATTGTTACTGTATAGGAAAGCAATTGATTTTTGTGCATTGATTTTGTATCCTGACACATTACTGAATTGCTGTATGAGTTCTAGTAGTTTGGGGGTGGAGTCTTTTGGGTTTTCCATGTAATGTATCATGTCATCTGCAAAGAGAGAGTTTGACTTCTTCATTTCCAATTTGAATGCCTTTTATTTCTTTTTGTTGTCTTATTGCTGTTGCTAGGACTTCTAGTACTATGTTGAACAAGAGTGGTGAGAGTGGGCATCCTTGACGTGTTCCAGATCTCAAAGGGAAGGCTGTCAACTTTTCCCCACTGAGGATGATATTTGCTGTGGGCTTTTCATAGATAGACTTTATGATTTGAGGAATGTTCCTTCTACCCTATACTTTGAAGTGTTTTAACCAGGAACGGATGCTGAATTTTGTCAAATGCTTTTTCTGCATCTATTGAAAGGATCATGTGGTTCTTCTCCCTTCTCTTGTTGATTTGTTCTGTCACATGGATTGATTTGTGAATGTTGAACGACCCTTGCATCCCAGGGATAAATCCCACCTGGTCATGATGAATAAACTTTTCAATACGCTGTTGGATCCTATTAGCTAGGATCTTGTTGAGAATCTTGGCATCCATATTTATCAGGGATATTGGTCTGAAATTCTCCTTTTGGATGGGGTCTTTACCTGGCTTGGGGATCAGGGTAATGCTGGCTTCATAGAAAGGGTCTGGAAGTTTTCCTTCTGTTTCTATTTTTTGTAACAGTTTCAGGAGAATGGGTATTATTAATTCCTTGAATGTTTGATAGAATTCCCCAGGGAATCCGTCAGGCCTGGACTCTTGCTTTTTGGGAGGTTTTTGATCACTGCTTCAAACTCATTACTAGATATTGGTCTATTTAGGTTGTCAATGTCTTCCTGTTTCAGTCTTGGAAGATTACGGGTCTCCAGGAATGCATCCATTTCTTCTAGGTTGTTTAGCTTATTGGCATATAGCTGTTGATAATCATTTTTGATGATTGTTTCTATTTCCTTTGGATTAGTCGTGATCTCTCCCCTTTCATTCATCATTTTGTTAATTAAGGTCCTCTCTCTTTTCTTCTGGATGAGTTTGGCCAGTGGTTTATCGATCTTATTGATTCTTCCAAAAAACCAACTTCTGGATTCATTGATGCGTTCTACTGTTTCTTTAGTTTCTAACTCGTTGATCTCTGCTCTAACCTTGATTATTTCCCTTCTTGTGCGTGGGGTTGGCTTGATTTGTTGTTGATTTTCCAGTTCTTTAAGGTGTAAGGAGAGCTGGCGTGTTTGGTATTTTTCAATGTTTTTGAGTGAGGCTTGGATGGCTATGTATTTCCCCTTAAGGACCGCCTTTGCAGTATCCCATAGGTTTTGGATAGATGTGTCTTCATTCTCATTGGTCTGCATGAATTGTTTAAGTTCATCCTTGATTTGCTGGTTGATCCCCACATTTTTGAGCATATTGATATTTAGTCTACAAATGTTTGAATTCCTTCCGAACTTTTTCTTGTGATTGAGTTCCAGTTTTAAAGCATTGTGGTCTGAGAAAAGGCAGGGAATCATCTCTATCTTTTGGTATCGGTTGAGACCTGATTTGTGGCCCAGTATGTGGTCTATTCTGGAGAAAGTTACATGTGCGCTCAAGAAGAATGAGTATTCTGTTGTTTTAGGGTGGAATGCTCTGTATATATCTATGAGGTCCATGTGGTCCAATGTGTCATTCAAAGCTCTGTTTCTTTATTGATTTTCTGTTTAGATGATCTGTCAGCTACTGAGAGTGGCATGTTAAGATCTCCTAGTATAAAGGTACTCATGTCCATATGACTCTTTATTTTGATTAACAGTTGGTTTATGTAGGTGGCTGCTCCTTTATTGGGGGCATAAATGTTTACAATTGTTAGATCTTTTTGGAGGATAGACCCTTTAAGGATGATGTACTGTCCTTCTGAATCTCTGACTGCAGTCTTAAACTTAATTTCTAATTTATCTGATATGAGAATTGCTACCTCAGCTTTTTTTTGAGGTCCATAGGCATGAAAGATGGTTCTCCATCCTTTCACTTTCCGTCTGGATGTATCTTTTGGTTCCAAATGTGTCTCTTGTAGACAGCATATGGACGGGTCCTGTCGTTTTATCCATTCTGCAACCCTGTGCAGTTTTACGGGAGTATTTAGGCTCTTCACGTTGAGAGTGATCATTGAAAGATACGTGTTTATTGACATCATGTTGTCTGTGAAGTCCTTGTTTCTATAGATGGAAAATTTCTGTTCTAAGTCACTCATGTGTTCTTTCTGCTTTTATAAAACCCCCTTTAATATTTCCTGGAGTACCGGCCTGGTGGTCACATACTCTCTTAATCCTTGCCGGTCTTGGAAGCTCTTTATCTCTCCAACCATTTTGAATGACAGCCTTGCTGGATAAAGTATTCTTGGCTGCATGTTCTTATCGTTTAGTGCCCTGAATATATCATGCCAGCCCTTTCTAGCTTGCCAGGTTTCTGAGGACAGGTCTGACGTTATTCTGATGGGCTTTCCTCCATATGTATGGAATCTCTTTCCCCTAGCTGCCCTCAGGACTTCTTGTCTAAAATTATAACTTGCACATTTTAATATTATGTGCCTTGGTGTTTTTCTTGATTTATTCATCCTGGCAGGGTCCTTTCAGCCTCTAGGACACGAACACTTGTTCCATTCCCCAGACTGGAGAAATTCTCATGTAGAATTTGGTCAGATATATCTTCTAGAATTCTGTCCTTCTCTACCCCCTCTGGGATGCCAATGATTCTGACGTTGAACCTTCCATGGTGTCATTTATTTTCCTAAGTCTGTTCTCATGATTCTTGAGCAGTTTGATCCAGCTCTCCTCTTGACCTTTCATATCAATCATTTGATCCTCTAGATCACTAATTCTATCCTCTGTCTCCACAACTCTAGCTGTTAGACTATTTAGATTGGATTGGATCTCATTAATAGCGCTTTTTACCTCCGCTATAATGGATCTCATTTCTGCCCTTAGCACTTCTATAATGTTTTGCTCCATCCTAGCCATTGCCTGGATAATTGTCACCCTGAATTTCCTTTCTGACATACTGTTGATGTCCATGTCCCATAGTTCTGAAGGAGAGGGTGTAGTCTCCGGGTTTTTCTTCTGTTGGGTGTTCCTCCTCCTAGTCATTTTGATGAGAAATGGATGAGAGGGTGTGTAGCTGGATATACCGTCCCCGTTCCAGGCAGGGTGTACTCCATAGGGTTTTGGAGCAATTGGGCTTTACCACCAAAAAGAAAGAATAAGGATAAAAAAAAGAGAGGAGGAGAAAAAGGGGAAATCCCAGCCAGAATGGGCCCCAAAACTAAGGTTATTAAGGTACGCAAACAAGCACGAACAAACATATAGACCAACACTAAGAAATGCCAAGAAGTAGAAGAACCTAGCAGAATGAACCCCAAGAATAAGATTTATGTAATACCATAATAAACGCAGATACTTTGAAACACTGACAGAGGGATAAGATGGGAGGGTGGTTATAACTCTCTCACTCTCTGAAGGTTTTTGGCCTTTTGTAACCTTTTCACCTTTTCAGGGAGTCCAAGCAATGAATCTGCCCAGAAGCACTAAGACCTCCGAGTTCCAGGAAGCCCGAGTCTCTGCTCCCCTCTGTGTGGTTCAGAACACACACTTCCCTCCGTGAAATTTCTGCTCACAGCGCAGCCTGTCCAAGGTGGTGCGCGACCCCAGCTGCCTTTCTGCAGCTCAGCGAGGGGTGCCTGGGAGGTTATGATGCTTGCCCGCATTCTCTCCACGGCCGGCGGGGATCGCTCAGTCTCTGCAGCGCGCAGTGAATGTCGTGGTGGCGGGAGCACACAAGGAAAAGCTGCTGCTCGTGGACCACCGCAGACTCTCTAAATGGGGTTGCAGGTGCGCGCCTGGCTCACAGGATGTTGCAGAGAGCGGAAAGCTGCAGGTTCAGGAATCGCGGACTGGATCCCCCCACCCGTCTCACTTTGGGGCGCTCCTTCCTGGGAGAGTGGGTCCAAGCGCCGGTGCCTGCGACCACCCCTTCCACTAGTTACTCCTCAGAACCTTCTGCCCTTTTTAAGTGTTTTTAACGGACTCTACGTTAATGCTGGTCCCCGGCCACCGGGCACTTTCCTTTGGGGTATTACTGTCCTTGGTTAGCTTCTGGTGGCTCCCTCCCCCTTTTGTTTTTCCTCTGATATCAGCTCTAGTGTTCCCACTTTGCTTTTACCTCTCCACTTCTGTCTTCTGCTCTCGGAGAGATACCGGGGTTAGAAATCTTTCTCCTCAGGGTGATTTCATGGGTGTTCAGCGTGTTCTGGTAGATTTCCAGCTCACTTTTGGGGACTGGTTGCTGCAGGATCTCTTACTTCTCCACCATCTTGCCCCCGTCCTCCTCAATCCTGGAAATAGGTGTTCTGATAATGGTCCAAGAGATATTTGAGTCTAAGCATGTAAGCAGGATTTGCATAAAGCAATGAGTTTGTTCCCTTTATCCTATCAGGGCTGTTCTAGAACTGGACTACACACACACACACACACACACACATACACACACACCATTAAATGCATAATGGTTGTAGCTATCCTATCCTCTGCAATCTGCTCTTACTCTAAGTTCCCCCAACATATACCTCCTAGACAGAAGCCCAAAGTCCTAGTACTGACTGCATCATGAAGTCCTAAGATATTATTCAGTACTCAAGAATACAAGCTGTCCCAAAGTGAGTGGGACAAGTAAGAGTGATGGTGATGGTTAGGCTTGATCCAAAAATCAGTATTATAAACCAAAATTAAAGGGGCTCATCTCTGTCAACAAATATACAGGCTGCATACTGCCACTCAACAATCCCTCATCAACCAACGCTCTCATGGTATACAGTCATGGTACTCTCTCTTGCCAAGCCCAGATAGAGCCATACTATCCTTTCCAAAATGGTATACAACACAGTCACAATTAGTTAATACTTTCATTGTTACTCATGTTTCACTCTAGGACTGGATAGAAAGGGAGAATGTGGAAGGGGGCAAGATGGCGGAGATGTAAGAGATCCTGCAGCAACCGGTCCCCAAAAGTGAGCTGGAAATCTACAAGAACACGCTGAACACCCATGAAATCACCCTGAGGAGAAAGATTTCTAACCCCGGTATCTCTCCGAGAGTGGAAGACAGCAGTGGAGAGGTGAAAGCAACGTGGGAACACTAGAGCTGATATCAGAAGATAAACAAAAGGGGGAGGGAGCCACCAGAAGCTAACCAAGGACAGTAATACCTACCCCAAAGGAAAGTGCCCGGTGGCCGGGGACCAGCATTAACGTAAAGTCCGTTAAAAACACTAAAAAAGGGCAGAAGGTTCTGATGAGTAACTAGTGGAAGTGGTGGTCGCGGGCACCGGCGCTTGGACCCACTCTCCCAGGAAGGAGCGCCCCAAAGTGAGACGGGTGGGGGGATCCAGTCTGCGATTCCTGAACCTGCAGCTTTCCGCTCTCTGCAACATCCTGTGAGCCAGGCGCGCACCTGCAAACACCTTTAGAGAGTCTGCGGTGGTCCACGAGCTGCAGCTTTTCCCAGTGTGCGCCCACCACCGCCACCTTCGCTGCCCTCTGCAGAGTCTGAGCGATCCCCGCCAGCCACGGAGAGAACTAGGGCAAGTGGCCTAACCTCCTGGGCGCCCCTCGCTGAGCTGCAGAAAGGCGGCTAGGGTAGCGCGCCACCTCAGACAGGCTGCACTGTGAGCAGAAATTTCACGGAGGGAAGTGTGTGTTCTGAACCACACAAAAGGGAGCAGAGACTCGGGCTTCCTGCAATTCGGAGGTCTGAAGGGTTCTGGGTGATTCATTGCTTGGACACCCTGAAAAGGTGAAAAGGCTACAAAAGGCCAAAAACCTTCAGAGAGCAAGAGACTGAGAAACTGGTTTCCACAGAGCTCAGCCCCTTGACTGGGGGGCAGGTTGCCTCAACCCAAGCAAGACTGACTGGAAAACAACGCGGCAGGCCCCTCCCCCAGAAGACGAGCCAAAGAACAAAAGGACTATAACCACAGGGTCCCCATAAAATTTTAAATCCCCAACGCTAGGGGTAATCAATATATTAAGCTCCTGGTAATACCCTCAACCCTGTATATTTCATAGATACAAGTTTGTTTTTGTTTCTGTTTTTGTTTTTGTTTTCTCTTTCTTATTCTCTCTCTTTTCTTATTTTATTTTAGTCTTCAGTTGCTTTCACATTTCTTTTTTCTTTTATCTTTTTGTTAACTACTTAACATTACAAAGAGAGGTTTAATACAACTATAAACCCAAGAGGACCTGAAATAACCTTGATCGCCTACAAGGAGTTATAACCACCCTCCCATCTTATCCTTCTGTCAGTGTTTCAACGTATCTGCTCTTGTTCTGGTATTACATAAATCTTATTCTTGGGGTTCATTCTGCTAGGTTTTTTACTTTCTGTCATTTATACTGTGGTCTATATATTTGTTCGTGCTTGTTTGCATACCTTATAAACCTTAGTTTTGGGACCCATTCTGGCTGGGATTTCCTCTTATTCTCCTTTTCTCTATCTTTTTTTTTATCCTTATTCTTTCTTTTTGGTGGTAAATCCCAATTGCTCCAAAACCCTACGGAGTACACCCTGCCTGGAATGGGGGCAATATATCCAGCTACACATCCTCTCATCCATTTCTCATCAAAATGACTAGGAGGAGGAACACGCAACAGAAGAAAAACACAGAGACTACACCCTCTCCTTCAGAACTATTGGACATGGACATCAACAGTATATCAGAAAGGGAATTCAGGGTGGCAATTATCCAGGCAAAGGCTAGGATGGAACAAAACATTATAGAATCGCTAAGGGCAGAAATGAGATCCAGTATAGCAGAGGTAAGAAGTGCTATTAATGAGATCCAATCCAATCTAAATAGTCTAACAGCTAGAGTTGTGGAGACAGAGGATAGAATTAGTGATCTAGAGGATCAAATGATTGAGATGAAAGGTCAAGAGGAGAGCTGGATCAAACTGCTCAAGAATCATGAGAACAGACTTAGGGAAATAAATGACACCATGAAACCTTGGAACGTCAGAATCATTGGCATCCCAGAGGGGGTAGAGAAGGACAGAATTCTAGAAGATATAGCTGACCAAATTCTACATGAGAATTTCTCCAGTCTGGGGAATGGAACAAGTGTTCGTGTCCTAGAGGCTGAAAGGACCCCTGCCAGGATCAATAAATTGAGAAAAACACCGTGACACATAATATTAAAATGTGCAAGTTACAATTTTAGACAAGAGGTCCTGAGGGCAGCTAAGGGAAAGAGATTCCTTACATAAGGTGGAAAGCCCATCGGAATAACGTCAGACCTGTCCTCAGAAACCTGGCAAGCTAGAAAGAGCTGGCATGATATATTCAGGGCACTAAACGATAAGAACATGCAGCCAAGAATACTTTATCCAGCAAGGCTGACATTCAAAATGGTTGGAGAGATAAAAGAGCTTCCAAGACCGGCAAGGATTAAAAGAGTATGTGACCACCAAGCCGGCACTCCAGGAAATATTAAAGGGGGTTTTATAAAAGCAGAAAGAACACATGAGTGACTTAGAACAGAAATTTTCCATCTATAGAAACAGGACTTCGCAGGCAACATGATGTCAATAAACACGTATCTTTCAATAATCACTCTCAATGTGAATGGCCTAATGCTCCCATAAAACGGCACAGGGTTGCAGAATGGATAAAACGACAGGACCCATCCATATGCTGTCTACAAGAGACACATTTGGAACCAAAAGATACATCCAGACGGAAAGTGAAATGATGGAGAACCATCTTTCATGCCAATGGACCTCAAAAAAAAAGCTGGGGTAGCAATTCTCATATCAGATAAATTAGATTTATAGCTTAAGACTGTAGTCAGAGATACAGAAGGACACTACATCATCCTTAAAGGGTCTATCCTCCAAGAAGATCAAACAATTGTAAACATTTATGCCCCCCATATAGGAGCAGCCAACTACATAAACCAACTGCTAATCTAAATAAAGAGTCATATTGACATGAATACCTTTATCCTAGGAGATCTTAACATGTCACTCTCAGTAACTGAAAGATCATCTAAACAGAAAATCATTAAAGAAACAAGAGCTTTGAGTGACACATTGGACCTCATGGACCTCATAGATATATACAGAACATTCCACCCTTAAACAACAGAATACTCATTCTTCTCAAGCGTACATGTAACTTTCTCCAGAATAGACCACATACTGGGGCACAAATCAGGTCTCAACCAATACCAAAAGATAGAGAAGATTCCCTGCATTTTCTCAGACCACAACGTTTTAAAACTGGAACTCAATCACAAGAAAAAGTTTGGAAGGAATTCAAACACTTGGAGACTAAAGACCAATATGCTCAAAAATGTGGGGATCAACCAGCAAATCAAGGATGAACTTAAACAATTCATGCAGACCAATGAGAATGAAGACACATCGATCCAAACCTATGGGGTATGGCAAAGGCAGTCCTTAGGGGGAAATACATAGCCATCCAAGCCTCGCTCAAAAACATTGAAAAATACCAAATACGCCAGCTCTCCTTACACCTTAAAGAACTGGAAAATCAACAACAAATCAAGCCTACCCCACGCACAAGAAGGGAAATAATCAAGGTTAGAGCAGAGATCAACGAGTTAGAAACTAAAGAAACAGTAGAACGCATCAATGAATCCAGAAGTTGGTTTTTTGAAAGAATCAATAAGATCGATAAACCACTGGCCAAACTCATCCAGAAGAAAAGAGAGAGGACCTTAATCAAGAAAATTATGAATGAAAGGGGAGAGATCACGACTAATCCAAAGGAAATAGAAGCAATCATCAAAAATTATTATCAATAGCTATATGCCAATATAGCTAAGCAACCTGGAAGAAATGGATGCATTCCTGGAGACCCGTAATCTTCCAAGACTGAAACAGGAAGACAATGACAACCTAAATAGACCAATATCTAGTAATGAGATTGAAGAGGTGATCAAAAAACTCCCAAAAAACAAGAGTCCAGGACCTGACTGATTCCCTGGGAAATTCTATCAAACATTCAAGGAAGAAATAATACCTATTGTCCTGAAACTCTTTCCAAAAATAGAAACAGAAAGAAAATTTCCAGACTCTTTCTATGAAGCCAGCGTTACCATGATCCGCAAACCAGGTAAAGACCCCATCCAAAAGGAGAATTTCAGACCAATATCCCTGATGAATATGGATGCCAAGATTCTCAACAAGATCCTAGCTAATAGGATCCAACAGCATATTAAAAAGATTATTCATCAGGTCCAGGTGGGATTTATCCCTGTGATGCAAGGGTGGTACAATATTTGCAAATCAACCCATGTGATAGAACAAATCAACAAGAAAAGAGAGAAGAACCACATGGTCCTCTCAATTGATGCTGAAAAAGCATTTGACAAAATTCAGCATCTATTCCTAATTAAAACTCTTCAAAGTATAGGGATAGAAGGAACATTCCTCAACATCATAAAGTCTATCTATGAAAAGCCCACAGCAAATATCATTCTCAATGGGGAAAAGCTGACAGCCTTCCCTTTGAGATCTGGAACACGTCAAGGATGCCCACTCTCACCACTCCTGTTCAACATAGTACTAGAAGTCCTAGCAACAGCAATTAGACAACAAAAAGAAATAAAAGGTATTCAAATTGGAAATGAAGAAGTCAAACTCTCTCTCTTCGCAGATGACGTGATACATTACATGGAAAACCCAAAAGACCCACTGCACTCCATTCTTAATCCTTTTGCTTTTGTCTTGATCCCCATTTACCACATCACTGCCTTTTTAAAAAAATTTTTATTGTGTTATGGTAGTCACCATAAAATACATCATTAATTTTTGATGCAGCCCCAAACTACTCGAACTCATACAGAAATTCAGTAATGTGTCAGGATACAAAATCAATGCACAGAAATCAATTGCTTTCCTATACACTAACAATGAAAATATGGAAAGGCAAATTAGAGAATCGATTCCATTTACTGTAGCACCAAGAACCATAAGATCCCTGGGAATAAACCTAACCAAAGAGGTAAAGGATCTGTACTCGAGGAACTACAGAACACTCATGAAAGAAATTGAAGAAGACAAAAAAAGGTGGAAAAGCATTCCATGCTCATGGATCGGAAGAATAAACATTGTTAAAATGTCTATACTGCCCAGAGCAATCTAGACTTTCAATGCCATCCCAATCAAAATTCCACCAGTTTTTTTCAAAGAGCTGGAACAAACAATCCTAAAATTTGTATGGAACCAGAGAAGACCCAGAATGGCTAAGGAAATGTTGAATAAGAAAAACAAAGCTGGAGGCATCACTTTGCCTGATTTCGAACTTAAC
>JAPYYJ010004378.1:0-10503 GCA_028533885.1 Nasua narica
TTGCTGCAGGATCTCCTACCTCTCTGCCATCTTGCCCCCCTCTCACATAAGTTTTTTTAATAGTCAAACATAGACATTAAAAGTGACCTCTCTACACACAGATAAACATACTTCCTGCTCCTTAATAGTTCACAACAATTATTTACTGAGCACCTGCTGAGAGTCAGCCACTATAATAGGCACTGGATACAGTGGTTAATTCAGTGTTTAATAGTAAGTATACACTTACTACTATGACAGATAGTAAAAAAATAATAAGAAAGCAACAATAAAATATGCTACAAGAGGGCTTTTATCTTTGAGCATGGTGCAAATTAAATGGAGGTGGTGTTCAGGAAAGTTTCCTTGAGCAGATAACGCATGCATGCTAAGTGATGAGTAGGAATTAACAAAGTGAAGGGGACAGCGAAGAGTACTCAGGACAAAGGAGGACAGCCTAACTGAAGCCTATCTATGAGAATTTTATACATCTAGTATGGCTGGCTGGTATACAATCTCATTTCATTTCTTTTTTCTTTCTTTCTTTCTTTCTTTTTTTTTTTGGCGGGGCTGGGGGGAGAGGCAGTGGGAGAAAGAGAAACTTCAAGCAGGCTCCATGCCCAGTATAGCGCCTGACATGGGACGTGATCTCATGACCCTGAGATCATGACCTGAGCCAAAATCAAGAGTAAAAGTCAAGGGCTTAACCACCTGAACCACCTCATTTCATTTCTAAGATAACAATGGTGTTCTCCAAAGGTCGTCTCCCTTCCTGGAAACATACGAGAGTAACTTTCCTTTCCCCTGAGACAATTCTTTAGACATTCAATTGGCAAAGTCGGATCCAGAAGCCCAGACTGATCTGACCTATCATTAACTGTCCCAGTAGAAATGCGAGAGAGATCCACCTACTAACATTCGTTCTACTAGGAGTTCAGTTTCCCTCTCATTTAGTCCTTCAAACTCTCTGTCTCATGTCCCTCAATCTTTTCCATTATCATCACAGAGATGGGAGAAGAGGCGAACGAAGGCTGAAGACTCTTTTTGCTGTTACCCGAGGACCTCTGTCATACCTTCTCAATCCCCTCTCTTATTCTCCTGAGGTTCTTTCTTGTCCTTGCTTCTTCCACCTCAGCAAGAATCTCAGAGACATAAAGAGATACCCGAAAAAACGGGTTATGTCTTATAAAAGTTACTAGGAAATTAAAAGCCTGCTCTCAACCAAACTATCCTAACGAGGCAAACTTGAATCTGTACCTGATTTTGAAATTGTTTTAAGAAAGGAGTGAGGATTACAGAAACCTTTAAAACCTAACCTAGCTCTCAATCTTGCCCTTTACATCCTATGTCTCACCACATCCTATGACTCACAAATAACTCTCACTCTTCATTCTCTTTAGCCTCTACCTTGATGCTTCAACTTTACTGCGCAACTCCCCTGACCCAACCCTAACCTAATAGTGAAAGTCATTGTTGTTGGATTAAGATTGAGCTGTGTTCTAACTTCACATCATTTTAGGATGGAGGAACGAAGACAGCAAAGTCCTCACCCCTACTTAGAGGCTGGCTATAGAAGAATGAGCCTCAGTCTTCCCAGCCTGGATCATGAAAAGCATTTTACCCTTCTATGCATTGCTATTTATATTGTTTAGGCTGGAGAGCAGCCTTAGTACTGAGAATGTGATGGGTTAAGTTGGCTTCTGTCAACTATTCTGGGAACACACCCAACGTTTGTGGTTTTTATTTTTCTATTGAAAAGTACCTTCTAAGTTCCAAATAACCAACTCACAAATGAGTTTTTGGAATTGAATGGTTTGTAAGATGAGGGACTGACTGCAATTAGAATGAAACAATGTAGATTAGATGAAAATTCAATCGAATTAACAAAAAGCAGAAATATGAAAGGCTATTCCACAAAAGCCAAGTAATTCTTATGAAAAGATACCACTAGCCAGTAAATTAGGTCCTTTTTGAAAGCTACATTAACTCTTTCAGGACACAGGGTGGCATGCACTGACGCCTTAGTGATTTGAAAAGTAGTCTCAAAAGGCCTCAAATTAGTTCTAGCACTGGGGAAATCTGATTTATTATTTTACATGAGGCCATGGAAGATACAGTTATCTAATCAAATAACTAAGCATGAGTGTAACAATGATATATATGAGGCAAACAAAGTTGCTATCATATCCTTACATGTTATAGACTGTATAAACACCCCACTTCCCAATATAAATGTCATGGTTCAGAAAATGTAAATTCTTCCCAAAACCCAAATAGGGATGTTATAAGATTCACCTGTTCTCTCCCTCTTAGGTCAAACCATTTATTTGGTAAAAAATAAACCCCTGAAAAAGGTGCTAGAAATTTCTTCTACTAATAAGTGCTATTAAATCCCACTTCCAGGGCACCTGGGTGGCTCAGTGGGTTAAGGCCTCTGCCTTCGGCTCAGGTCATGATCTCAGGGTCCTGGGATTGAGCCCCCACATCGGGCTCGCTGCTCAGTGGGGAGCCTGCTTCCCCCTCTCCCTCTGCCTGCCTCTTTGCCTTCTTGTGATCTCTTTCTCTGTCAAATAAATAAATAAAATCTTCAAAAAAATCCCATTTTAATTTTTAATTCTTACATGTCAGCTCCTCTGAAAGAAAAAAAGAGTATGATCCTGCAAACACGGGTGTTCTCAACAGAAGACAACTATAGGTGTTCCTTGCTCAAAATGGAAAGACAAACTCCTAGAAGTGAAAATCTGAAGCAGCAGGGAAGCCAGAATGGTTATTTCAGTTGACTGAGTTCATGGTGAAGGGGACAGAATCCTATGTCCATCCCCAAGGGAGTCAGTTAACTTTGCTGTATTCTGTGGAAATTAGTATCATTCTCCCAATATGAAAGGAGTAGCCATGATATTGTAATGCTAGAACCGGAAGAGACCTTAGAGATCATCTGATTTCGGTGTCTTCAAACTATGACAGAGCCCTGGAAGTTAGGATACAACTCTTCAAGAGACGACAGGGGACTCCTCCCACATTTCCTATCTTCTCAGTAAATTCCTTGGCAGTAAGTTTTCATGGGAACCAAATGATCTCTGGTTCCCTTTTTACAAATCTCTGATCTCAACTACCTGATTCAAGGATCTCAATAAGGTAAGACATCTTCTTAGAGAGCCCTACCTCTGCCATACTCACATAGGTCTATAAAAACATAAAAGGTATTTAGTAATAAGTACATTCTGTTCTCCACTGAGTCTTTTCAAAGGACACAAAACTTTAAAAAAAAATATTGGTAATCTAATTATTTTCAGTTGGTTGTGTTTTGGTGGATAAAGATAAAAAAATTGGGGCTGAAAAATCCAAGTCAAGTACCTCACTTTCAGTCATTTCAAAATGCCTGCAAAGGCCCTGGTATGATTTCTATTACAGCCTCCTGAAAATCAAAGGCTAAATGATTTAAAAGAAATCTAATGGAGGACATCTAAATGCTATCCATTTAACACTGCTGAAGGAACAGTCATGTCTAAAATGTACCCTATGAAAAAATAAATTTAAAAAATGTACCCTACATCTTGAGGAAGTAAATGTACTATTTGGGTTATCTATTGCTGAGAAGCAAATCATCCCAAAACTTAATAACTTAAAAAAATTATTTATTATTTCTTATGATCCTGTGGACTGGGTGAGTGGTTCTTCCAGTCTGAACTGGAAGTTTGACTGGGGCTCCATGGTTTAGGATGGCATCATTGCCATGTTAGAGGCTTAGCTGGGGATTCTCTACAAGATGCCTCATTCATCCTTTGGGGGACTAGCCCAGGCTTGGTTCAGACTGTGAACCAAAAGCTACAAGGGCAGCTACAAGGGCAAGCCCAATGCAAAGCACTTTTTAATCCTCTCCTTGAGCCACCTTTGATATTATCCTAATGGCCAAAGTAAATTCAAATTCAAAGTCAGTATGGGAGGGGCCTACTTTCTGTGTGAAGATAATAATATGAACTATGGCAGTTGTTTTGTAACAATCTACTACATTTTAAGTTCTGAAAATTGAATCCATTTAGTATAGAATTAAATAGGCTTTTATCTGAAAATACAGTTTCTATGAGTTTACTAACATAATTTATATCCAAAGAGTCAAAACCTATCTTTATGCCTATGTGGCTTCTTGCATACATATGCCTCAGTTTATATCTTCAATATGTCTGTACTACTTTACTGCTATCACAAATTTCCATAAACTTAAAATAATACAAATTTATCCTCTTATAGTTCTGGATATCAGAAGTCCAAAATCAGTTTCAATGAGCTGAAGTAAAGGTGTCAGCAGGCTGTTTTTTCCTGGAGGCTCTGAAGAAAGGATCTGCTCCCTCGTGTGTCCTACCTTCTGGGGGTTGCCCATATTCCTTGACTTGTGGTCTCCTTCCTTCATCTTCAAAGCCAACAATGTTGCATTTTTCTATGCTTTTCTTCCATAGTCACATATCCTCCTGACTATAGCAGGGAAAGATTCCCTGTATTTAAGGAGTTTTGTGATGACATTAGGCTTACCCAAATAATCTAGGATAATCTCAAGGATCTTAATCACATGTAAAGTAAAAGTTGGCCATGTAAAGTAATATCCACAGGTTCCAGGGATGAGAGTATGGATCTCCAAAAAGCCATCATTCTGACCACCAGAATACATTAAAGGAAACTATATATAAATAAAATTTCTAAATGCAAATCATATTGAGAAATTGGAGAAATTGGCTATGTTATAACAAAACCAAAACCAATGCAACTCAAGCTTTTAAAGTTTTTGTTACTCTAGAACTTTAAGGTGTAGTTTAAATATTTTAAAACTGTTTTCAATACTTTGCCTAGAATTAGTGTATGGGGCTAAGCACCTTAGCATATGAAAGCAATATATCTAGCCTGTGGCACAGATTTCAATTATGATTTTACCAGTTAAAAAAATAAAAGTTGAATTTTCATAGTACAGATGAATTGAATAGAACACACTTTGAGGTGAATTAATGATAGTTTATATTAGGTACTATTCCCTCTCTCTATTTCAAAACTGTTAATAATCAAAGCTAGGTATGACCCTGTTTGCATTTCTAGACTTTCATTAAAATGCCTATTTTCTAACTCACCACAAATGCAACCTTGGAGAAATGACTGTATGTGACCATGACTTCACATTTCTGTGACTTTTAGTTATTAAAACTTCAGTCAGAAGTCATGTCCAGCTCCCTTTCTCACAGTAGAAAATCATTTGCAGGAACGGTCTCCTTCTTTCTCAAAACTATTGAAATGGGTTCTTATGGAATTTACATTCTGTTTATAAACAACTAAAAATTACCCAGCTATAACCATAGCTCAAAATTAGCGCTAATAATAATTCTCTCAAAAATGGTTTTATAAAAGGGCCTCATAAATCCTTTATTCAAATCACTATGAACAATCTGTAAGCAAGGTTTTGGGGCAAATTCTTAAGGTAGATGGATGATACTTCTCTATGATTCCAAATACTCTTGTTATATTCTTGTACTCTTATTTTTTTTTATTTTCATGACCATAATAAGGTAGTAAGGTAATAAGGTAATAAGACTGTAAAGATAAATGACGAAGTGCTCCATTACAGGTTAGTAATAACTCTAGAAAGTGTTTGATGCATTTTTTCTTCTCTGAAACATGTTTTCAAACAACTGCTTTATTATTCCTGATTTTTTTTAATCCAATGGGTCTATTTTTTAAAACTGGGTGTGAATTTATGACCCCTGTGACTGGACTCAAATATTTCATTCTTAAAAAGAAAATGTTGCTTTGTCAAATAATTCCCTTATAAGCATCATATAACCTTTTGGGCTAATAGAGAATTTTTTAAAGGTGTGGCAGATGTAATTTTTTAAAGTTTGTTTTAGGTAATTTTGATCATTCCTCCATTCTGTCATTGGGAGAATTGTCCTTTTTTCCCTTCTTATATTTTAGGTAAATTCATGATTTATATAGTAACACCACCCCACAACATGGTTTTTAGAGGATGATCAATGAAGTAATAATAAGCCAAATATCATCTTTGCTGAGTTCTCTATGACTGAACACAATTAAAAATATTATTGCTTATGAAGTAAACATGATTATTAAAAATATTTGGTTAGGTATACACAATACACTGTCTAAAATAAAATAAACTACCTAAATGAAGTTGTACATGTGCTACAATAATTTTACACATACATGTGTAAACACTGACATAAATCATTCAAATTTAGAACTTCTCCTCACTCAAAAATTAATAAAAGTTGGATTTCACTTTGTTAATGATGATAATACATACATGACCAGAAATGAACATTATTCATTTGGTGGTGAAGCTTTGAAATGAATAAGTCAGATTAATTATTTCTGAGTGATTTGCTTTTTTTCTTCCTGAAATCCAATATATTATTAAGATGCTTAGACATTCCTGATAACAGAGCAAGGTGAGCCTTCTGTCAGCACACACAAAGGAGCTGAAGCAGAACTCACAATAGCACACACAAACCAGTATGCTAATCTGCAACAAAGGAGCTGGGCCCACAAAGGGCCAAGATGGCAGAAAAAAATCTCAAAAGAGTTCCGCACTTCAGTAACAAGATTTTCTATGAGCTCATTAATATTTACCAAAGCCAAGAGAGCTGTTTTTCCTTTCATTTAGCCACAAATGCCTCCTTAAAATTATTCCTATATTGAGACAGCATTAGAAAAATAAACTATGCATGTAAAAGAAGCCTCAAATTAAAGACAGGCAGCTTTTAAAATAAGTCTGCTTTCAGTGTGAGCATCTGTACCCAGAAGACCGTTTACACAAATTAACATATTTTATCTACTGTAAAAAAAAAAAACATGAAATAATTCACATATGCAAGATTGTTTAAATTACTATCAGGGAATGCTTGGGCATTATTAGCACACCCCACAAAAACATAAGTTCTGATAACCAAGGCAAAGATTTGCCACTTAAAAAGAAAACTAGTTGGAAAGATATTTTTCAATTATTTTTCAATTACAGTGTCTCATTAAATTGTTTAGCAAGATGATCAAGAAATGAATGTTGGCTGCAGACAGACCTGGGATTGCATCTGACATTATGCAGTGTTGTATAAATTACCTTATCTTCCTGAGCCTCAGATTTTCTACCTGTAAAATGGTTAATGAAACCTACCTCCTGTGATTTTGAGAAATTTAAGAGACTGTGGTCACCAAAAGCTGAATATAGCTCATGGCCCATTCAAATCCTTCAATAAATGTTAAAGGTTTTTGGTTCTGTAATTTTTTCTTAGAAGAACTTTAGAGACCACAGATAATAAAAAACTTACCTATCATCCCACTACCCTGAGAGAACCACAATTAACAACTAGTGAATATCCTTCTATCTTTCTCTATATGCATGAATAAGCTTGTATACATACTTTCCAACCTTTTTATTTTATGGATATGGAATCCTACTTTGAATTATCTCATTTGCTTCTCCCATCCCCCTCATTCACAATATACTGTGAATACATTTCCCTATCTTTAGGATTTATTTTATATCATTTTAATGCTGATGGTATTTCACGTGAATATAGCACAGTATTTGGGATGCTTCCAATATTTAATCAAGGTAAACAATAGTGCAGTGTATGTATCTGGCAATAAATATTCATATATATCCTCATCACAATAACATTATAATAAATATTCCACAAAGGCATGAATATATTGCTATTTCATTCAACCTGAAAACAAGCATTTCTACACATAGCACTTTTTTCTAATTTTTTAATATTTAATCTTTCAGCGGATAATACCTTTATCCTCCAAGTTATTTTTATATCAATATAATATAAATAAAAATAAAGAGTAAAAAAAGTAAAGAGTAAAATACCTTACTCTCATCACTGTGTCTTATTTACACACTTCCCACCACATCTACTCTGCAGGTAACATTGCTATTAATGTATATAGTCTTTTAGATTTTAGCTATGAATATATAAGTAAATATAAACATATACATTATACCCCCTTATTCCATAAAGGATAGCATAAAGTACATACCATGCTATATTTTGCTTTTCCACTTAATAATATGGTTTATAGTTATCTCTATATCAATACTTATTTCTCATTCTCTTATTTACAGTTGAATAGTATTCCATTGAATGCTTATATCTAATTTACCATAATTCTTTTAAACCAGACCCTAATGATTGGTATTTGGCTTCATCCCAATGTTTTGCTTTTGAAAAAAAGTGATTAATATTGTGCATATGTTATTTTATGTGTGCAAACATATCTTTAGTTCAGACTAATATTCAAAATACTTATTAATTTGTAGTCCATATCAGTGTTTATCATCTATCAGCTCTGTATGTCACTTAAATTCTTACAAATAGGGCCCCTGGGTGGCGCAGTTGGTTGAGCGACTGCCTTCAGCTCAGGTCATGATCCTGGAATCCCGGGATCGAGTCCCACATTGGGCTCCCAGCTCCATGGGGAGTCCGCTTCTCACTCTGACCTGCTCTCTCTCACTCTCTCTTTCCTAATAAATAAATAAATAAAATCTTAAAAAAAAATTCTTACAAATAGAATTACTCACCTCAGTTCCACTCTTTTTTAAAAATCAATTAATAAATTAATTAATTTTAAAGAGTTATTTATTTGACAGAGAGAGTGAGAGAACACAAGCAGGAGCAGAGGGAGAGGGAGAAGTAGAAGGAGAGGGAAAAGTAGGCTCCCCACCCAGCAGGGAGCCTGATGTGGGGCTTATGACCTGAGCCAAAGGCAGATGCTTAATGACTAAGCCACCGGGCGCCCCTCCATATACTTTTTAAAAGGAAAAAGCAAAAAATATAACTTTGTATTTCTACTCTCATGGGCAACTTTTTGGACTCATTGATTCTCATTGCAGCTTCTGTCTGATCTCTGCGACTTTGGGGAGTTCTGCATGTTATGGAGTTTGTGGACTTTATCTGTCTCCTAATTTTACAGATTTATTTTCTATATCATTCCTCATAGAATTGATTATTATGATTTAAAAATTTTGTAAATTTTATATGTAAAAAAATGGCATCTGCTCTTGATTCCATTTGCCTATTTTAATAATTAGGTGTATTTTCTAATATATTTAGTAACTATTTCTACATCAGATTCAGCAAATTTGCTAGTTCTTTTATTCATGTTTCTATTGAAGTATTAGTATTTTCCTTTTTGCTTTCCAACATCATGCTCTATAGTGAGGTTGTGATTTTTTTTAATTTCTTACTTCTCCTTTCATTTTTATTTGGAAATGTTCTGAAGGTATTTTTAGTTACACTACCTCAATTTTTTTCGGCAGAAATAACAGATTCAAGGAAACAAGAAGTAGATTCATTCATTTCTTCAAAATGTATCAAATGCCTGCATGTTTCAAATATCTCTCTAGGCACAAAGAGGGGATTTAGTTCCAGTCCTCACTGTACTCATATTTTTCTTTTTTTTTTTTTTAAGATTTTATTTATTTATTTGAGAGATAGTGAGCAAGAGAGAGAGACCACAAGCAGGCAGGAGGGGCAGAAGCTGAGAGAGTAGCAGACTCCCAGCTGAGCAGGAAGCCCTATGGGGGACTCCATCCCAGGACCCATGACCTGAGCCGAAGGCAGACGTTTAACTGACTGAACCACCTAGGCGCCCCGCACTTATATTTCAAGAGGGAAAGAAATAAAGAAGGGAAAGGGCTAGAGATTGATAGGTGAAACAGGGTTTGTTTTGTTTTAAGACAGGATCAGAGAAATCAAATAGTCCATTATTTATTAGAGACCACCTTGAAGCTAAAGGAAGTTACCAAATACAAACAGCTATTTCTATGATCAGAGTTATTGTTTTGATCAGAAAGAAATGTTTTAGTACATTTTTAGTCTTTAGACATATTTCATCTCGGTTAAATTTTTTGAAATTATTCTGCCTTAATTCTATTTTACCTGTTATAAATGGTTTGACTACACAGCTTTCACAAAACTTTTCAATGCTTTCCAAAAATACCAAAAGGCAATCATATTTACCTCTAATCTTCAACCTTGATTCAAGAGATAAAAGAAAACACTTGATAAGGACAAAAATAAATATAGAGATGTGGTGAGAAAATCAAAGTAGTTCACAAATAACTGAAAAACATATACAGGAACTATTATCAGAAGTGGAAGTAAAATTGACCACAAATGCTTACAGAGACAATAAAATAAACAACTAACTCCTAGCATGTATGCTGTTTTAACATCCTGCACAGGCGAGGGGATTTCTGCTCTCCCAAAGAAATGCTTGTCCCCCGCCCAGCTATAGAAGGCTATAAGGACACAACAGTGACTCAGATTCTGCTGTGTAGCTTTCCTAACATCTTCTCAACAGAATTCAGGTCTAAGTAGGATCTGGGCCCATTTTCTGTTGCAAAGACATACAAGGTCCTGGGTAAGAGCTCTGGTTTCAGAAACAGTTCAACTGGAAGCAAATCCCCTAGTGACCATTTATTAAGTATGTGCTCAGTTTACTCATGTCAAAAAAAAA
>JAPYYJ010004379.1:0-10503 GCA_028533885.1 Nasua narica
CCCTTCCTTCCTTCCTTCCCTTTCCTTTCTTCCTTCCCTCCCTCCCTTCCTTCCCTCACTCTTTCTTCCTTCCTTCCTCCTTTCCACCTTTCTTCCTTTCCTTCCTTCCTTCCTTCCCTCCCTCCCTCCCTTCCTTCCCTCTTTCTTCCTTCCTTTCCACCTTTCTTCCTTTCGTTCCTTCCTTTCTTCCTTTCCTTCCTTCCTTCCTGCTTTCCTTCCTTCCCTCCCTCCCTTCTTTCTTTCCTTCCTTCCCTCACTTTCTTCCTTCCTTTCCACCTTTCTTTCCTTCCTTCCCTTCCTTCGTTCCCTTCCTTCCCTTCCCTTCCTTCCTTCCTTCCGTCCTTCCTTCCCTCCCTTCCTTCCCTCTCCCTTCCTTTTCCTTTCCATTGTATCCCCTTTCCTTTTCTTAACAAGTCTTAAAAAGTTTCCTTAAAAGTTCTAAAGAAAACCCGCAGTACTCTCCTCGTTCCTGGCTCAGGAGGGGTGCCGGTGCCTGCAGCAGCCCAGCACAGGGGCAGGTGTGGCGGGCTTTACAACAATGCACAGCACCCGGCCTTACAGGGCCCAGAGCAAGGATCGCCTCTCCCCATCCCCACCTGCTGCTTTAGAGCCAGGCCCCTTCCTGCCCCAGGCCCTTTGCACAAGCCAGACCTCCACCTGCATAGCTTTCCCACAATCTTCAGGCGTCAGAGGAAATGTCCCCTTGGGGACGTCCCCCCACCCCATCAGCCTCAGCCTCTGCCTCTCCATCCCTCACCGGGCAAAGCACAACCTGAGATCATGTCATACATTTGTCTGTGTACTTGGTTTTCTGCCTGTTTCCTTGCTGGAAACCCCCAAGGGCAGGAACTGGGGTATCTGATCCACGGCTGTTAGCATCTGACCTCAGCATGCTTCCCAGCTTGTACCTGATGCTCAGTAAGCATGTGGGGAGGAAGGGCTGTTCCCATGGTGCTTCTCAATCTCAAGCACATGGGATGGAGGTCTGGGAAGTGGGCCATCCAAGGTCCTCTAGGGGGAGACGTGGTGTGAGGCTGGTCTGACACCAGCTTTGGTTCCTTACTGGCTGTGTGACCCCAGACAGGTCACTCAGCCTCTCTGAATGTCCATCACCTCCTCTGGGACCTGGAAACACCACCGGCAGGGAGGGCACTGTGGAGTTCGGTCCCGAGGTTGGCTTGGGGGAGGGGCAGGGTCTGGGCAGCCCCCAGGCCCCCTTCTCTGCCTGCCCAGCAAAGGGGAAGGAAGTAACATTAACTGAGCACCTACTGGGCATCGTGGCCATATTAGGGCAGCTGGAATGCTCAGGTGAATAAAACAAAAACCGCCCCACACCTGCGAACTCCAGATAAAGCAGGAGAAGGACACGGGCTCGCCAGCACCCCGAGTGTCCGGAAGGAGGGGGATGGGGTGCAAGAGGGAAACCAAGGGCTAGACCGGTCTGCAGAGGCCCTCGTGAGAGACGTCTGAAACATCACACGTGCTGGGGTTTGGGGAAGAGGCGACCGGGCTGAGGGGAGAGTGCGGCCAAGGCCTGACAACCGATGGAGCCGGGCACTAGTCAGGGCAGCGTCGGGACCTGGCACAGGGTCAGATGGGACGGGGAAATGACCCGTACCTTTGGCAGTGCATACTTGGGCAGCTTCATCAGGACAAATTCACTGCGACGGTAGGAGATGTAGTATTTGGTCCGGTTGGTTGCAGTTGCCTAACGGGACAGAAAAACACCTTTTTAAGAAGCCAGTTTCCATTCAAGCCAGGTCCTCATGAATGAAATACTAGAAATTGTATTTCGGCTGGTGAGAAGGCCCTTTGACTTTGCTTCGATCTGCTGTGCCTGAAATGGACAAACTCCTACTCACCCTTCAAAGCCCCACGCCAGACACCCCTCCCCTTCCACGTCTCTCTGTCGGAACCAACCTCTCTCCCCACGCTCTCTCGGCACCCGATTCCCTACATCCACGTTACAGAATAAGGTGGGGAGCGTTCTCCTCCCCAGAACTTTTCTTAGGGAGAGTACGGGGTGGAGGAAGAGACGGGCCAAAGGTAAGCTCGAGCCATGAAAGACGACCATCAAGCCAGGAGGCATGAGAACTGAAATGGGAGGTGACCCATGCTGAGATGGTCCATGTGGCAGCGCTGTCCCGAGCGCCGCTCCCCTGGGCTCCGACAACCAGCCCCGCAAACTGCGATCGCTTCCGTCGTAAAGAGAATACCGAGCACACCGCTGAGCGCGATGACAGACGGACGAGCCAGGGAAAGAGAGGCTCTCCTGAGTGGGGCAAGAAGAGAGCAGGGGGCGAGGGGGCAGCAAGCAGGGGCCGGGAGAGGGCGGCGGCCCAGCAGGCGGACGACGGGTGACCTCTGCGTCTCACCGTGTGTGTGCATGTGTGTGGGCGTGGAGACCACACACATGTGAGTGCGAACATGTAACCTCACACGTGTGTGTCCGCTGTGTGCAGGCACGTGGAGGTGAACTCTGTACAGGAGTGCGTGAGCCCGAGTCCTGCGTGTGGGGGGTGTGTGTGTGTGCGTGTGTGCGCACGTGTGTGTGTGTGTACGGGTGTGTGTGTATGCGCACGTGTGTGCGTGTGTGCGTGTGTGTGTGTACGGGTGTGTGTGTGTATGCGCACGTGTGTGCGCGTGTGTGTGTGTATGGGTGTGTGTGTGTGTATGCGCACGTGTGTGCGTGTGTGTGTGTGTACGGGCGTGTGTGTGTGTGCGCACGTGTGTGCGTGTGTGTGTGTACGGGTGTGTGTGTGTGTGCGGGTGTGTGTGTGTGTGTACGGGCGTGTGTGTGTGTGCGCACGTGTGTGCGTGTGTGTGTGTGTACGGGTGTGTGTGTGTGTGTGTGTGTGCGGGTGTGTGTGTGTGTGTGTACGGGCGTGTGTGTGTGTGCGCACGTGTGTGCGTGTGTGTGTGTGTGTGTACACCTGTGGGGGTGTGTGCATCAACGCAGTGCCGTGCTTAAGAGCCGGGGCTGTCGCACATCACGGCCTGGGCTCAGATTCCAGCGCCACCGCCAGAGCCATGTGGCCTCGGGAGAGTTCTCGGAGCCTCAGTTTCCCCCCTGTACATGGGGGGACAAGATGAGAAGCAAAGCGATGGGGCAGTTGTGGGGACTGGCATCCAGGAGGCACGTGGGGCAGCGCGAGGCCCCAGCAGGGACTGTTGTTATTGCAAATCAACGAAGGACCACAGGGTCATGGTGTACGAAGCATCATGATTACGAGGCTGACCAGGTTTCTCTGGGCATTTCCATCCCGAGGGAAGGAACTGTGAGGTCTGTGGTGGTCTGGCCCTCGGGGCCCCCTGAGCAGGCGGTGTTGGGATGGGGGAAGCACAGGGTCTTGGAGCTCAAATAGAGCACCCTGGGGTGGGAGAGGCCAGGCAAACTTCCTGGAGGAAGGGGCACCCTGCTTCTTCGGAAGGAAAAACCACGCAGCCCAGAGACAGACCTGCTTAGCAGGTTAGGGGGGACACTGGAGAGAGTGGCCGAGGAAGTCGGTGCCCCTTCTCAGAGCCCCATCCGCCGGCAGCTGAGGTCCCAGGGATGGTGCAGAAGGCGGGGCCAGGCTCAGCAGCCCTCCCGGCTTCAAGAAGATCGGGGTCCCTGGGGGAGCCCCGGGGGGATGCTCAGTGAGCCAGGGCAGGCTGGGCCCATTCCTGCCAGGAGCTGGGAGTGAAGGAAGCCGATGGCACAGACGGAAGGAAGCCTGCAAACCTTTCCCAAAGGGCCAGCCTCGCTCCAGGCAGGCCACGGGCCGAGGGGGCTTGCGGTTCAGCCCCGAGGCTGTGGGACGAGCAGAAACCCCGCCATCCCTGAGACACAGATGTGACTTGGGCCCGGGCAGCAGATCGCGCTGAGCTCTGCAACGCTCTTCACAGGGGAGTCGGCTTGTGTGGCCCTCGCCTCCCGGGTACCGCCAACCTCAGCTGCGGCTAGGCTGCTGACCAGTGGGAGAGGCTGGCAAGCCTGACCCGTGGCACTTCTTCCCCGAGTGGCAGGTCCTCTGCCTGGCCAGGAACACAGCCGGCGTCCGTCCGGGCCTCCGGGCGGCCAGGACTCATCAGGCCCATTTGATGGGTCAGCACATCGAGGCTCAGAGGTGGAACGACGGCTCTTCCCAGAGCCAGCCGGGGGCACCCGTAGATTGAGACCCTCCCTTGTGTCCCCCTCATCCCCCAAGGCCCAGACCCCTCTTTCTGGAGGCTGAGGTCCCATCCCTGGCCCACAGCACGGCTTCAGCAAACGAACCAGCATCACGAGCCGCTCACGCCTTGGCTGGGGGCCCGGGAAGCAGACCTTTGGGTTTATCGCACACTTTGTTGGTGGGGAGGAGTGGCGGGAGGGGCCGGTGGGCCCTGGGCAGGGGTCCTCCGAGGACCAGGAAGGAGGGGAAGGGAGGAGGGCAGGCCTTCCAGGGCTTCCTGTGGGCTCCCTGCGGGGAACCCGCCCAAGTCTGCAGGGGTGCAGCCCCCAGCAACCGCGAAGCTGGGGGTCAGGACAGCGTTTCTGGGCAGTTGTTGAGAGAGATGGGGACAACTCAGGACAGGAACCTGATGGAAACCTGCGGCCCCTGATGGCCCGAGCCGGGGCTGGGGGCCGCCTGCGTTCACAGGCAGGGGTGTGCCTGAGCAAGGTCAGACCAGGCCACTGTGGCCACGAGGCCGGAGACAAAGCTGAGTGCAACCCGCACCCCCGTCTGGGCACACACAGGGCAAACCCCAGAAACGACCAGGCGCCCCGTCCCAGCGGCAGGGAGTGGGACCACTTCCTAGCCCACCTTGCCCGTGGCCTCGGCAAGCCTGGCTCCTTCCAGATCAGACTTAACCAGACGCCTGATCTCACAGAGCCCTGCGTCCTCGCACGCGCCCCATCTCTCCCCACGCTCCACCCTACGATCAGGCCTCTGACCGAGCTGCCCCCGCTCCCCCAGTGCACAACCCTCCTCTAGTAAGGACGGAGAGCCCACAGCCTGAATGTAGAGTCTGATGTAGGCAACTGAGGATGACACCTGTGGCCTGGCTGTGACCAAGGAAGGCGCAGGGCTCGCTGTGCCAGTGGACCTGAAGGAGATAGAGGTGGCAGTCAGGGAAGGCTCCCTGGAGGAGGTGGCATGTGACTAAGTCTTGGCAGCGCAGGTGGAGAAAGAGATGGGCACTCGAGGGACAGGGACCAGAGTATGTAATCACACAGAGGACATCACAGAGGCCAAAGAAGAACAGGGACAAGTACTTCTTGGTTGGCCTGCTCTAATGGGCTGTGATGCCCCTGTCAGCTCCCCAGGAGGGGCTGGTGTATTCTGCGGGGGAAAGGGCAGCTGGGGTAATAAAACAGCCCTGAGGGCAAAGAGCAGGCTAGGAGTGGCGTGGAGCCTTCTCCATAGGAGCTTTTGGACTTGTCTCATGGGTCCCAGAAGGCAGGACAGGGGCCCAGAGGGACATGGGTCCCAGAGGGCAGGACAGGGGCCCTGGAACAGGAGCAAAGGAAACATTCCGTCTCAGTGCCAGAATGAACTTTGTAAAGATCTGAGCTCTCCAGGAGAGGCCTAGGCTATTTGGGAAGGAGTGGGCTCCTCATCCATGGAAGTAATCAAGAAGTGGTATGACCAGCTATTCACTGGAGTTTCCAAATGGTCAGACCACATGCCTTTTAAGGGTGGTCCCACCTGGGACCTGTGTGTATAGGCAGCGAGGTCCCAGGTGCTGGGCTCTGCCCAGCTGCTGCCTGGCCACCAAGGGCAACGACCAGAGACAGCCCCTATCAGTTCCAAAGTCCGTGAAACCCAACAGAGCAAACTGGACTCAGGCTCGGGGGCTGCGAGCTAGGGGAGGTCCCTCCCTACATCGAGGTGGTGGGTTTGCCAGCCTTGTGGGTGACCCGCGGCCACCACCCCCCGGCAGGAGGAAAGCACTAACGAAGTAGCCCTTGAAAGTGAAAGAGCGATTCCCGTACCCCGACCACGCACCGCCCACCGCCGAGACGCCGGAAGCAGCCTTACCTTAAAGAAGATGTAATCGTCCTGCACGGTCAGAGAGCCGTGGTCGAGGGGGCCCGGGAACGGGGCCATCAGCGTCTTCTCGGAGCAGTTGTGGATCTGGCAGGTGACATAGCGAAACCCTGCGGGGCGACAGGAGACAGCGCATGGCGCGTGAATCTCACGCACTCTGGCTCCGGGCGCCGGGGGACCCCGACACAGCCTCAGACGCCAGGAAACGCCGGCCCGCTGTGGGCTCAGCCCGATCCTGCCGTGGGGCTGCGGCTCAAAGGGCCCGCCCTGCGACGGCACCTGCCGCCGAGCCGAGCCGGTGACGTGCCGGGAGCGCTCTGCCGCGGTGCTCTGAATCCTCGGGACGGTCCCACCGAAGTCCCATCCTCTGGACGGTGAAACCAAGGCCGAGAGGGGTCAAGTACTGTGTCGACCGCAGGGTCGCCTGGCCAGCCGCCGGCTTCTTGTAGAGAGAGGTCGCCGGGCACACAGCCGTGCCTGCTCCTCGGGCGGCTGCTCTCCCGCGACAACGGCAGAGTGCGCTGCGGCCGAGACCCCAGGGCCGCCACGCTGGAAGCGTCCCGAAGCTGGCCCTTGATGGGGAAGGTCTGTGGACCTGGGCGGAAGTCGTGCCGGAGAGAGCCGCGATGTGAGCAGGGGACCGGTCCCCCTTCGGCCACGGCTCCACGCCGCAGCTCGCTCTCGTCCCGGGCCACGTACCCAGGCCCTGTCTCGCTGGGAGAGGGACCTCCGGCGGACCCAGACGGACCGTGGGACACTAACTCTAGGGGACACTTCCATCCCTTCACACGTGTTCATGGTCAGGCAAACGGAGAGCACACGTGCCGGCGGCCACTGTTTTTCCTTCAAGCCCTGTTGTTCCAGGGTTTGGGGGATCCAGCGAGGTCGTGGAGGGCGGGGGGTGAGCCTACCCGCCACGGGGAGCGACCCTTCCGGGCTTGCGGGGCCACAGCAGGGTTTAACCCCGGGCACCGGTGGGAGCCCTCGAGATGCTCCAGGTTGTCAATGCCTCCGGACCATGTCCCGCCCACAGCCCTGGGTGGCTGGACGGTGTGGACAGTGCCCCGGGGCCACCTCGGGGCCCCCTCGGGGCCAGAAAACCCGCGCCCTAGTTCAGGGGCAGGATGACGTCCGTCTCGGGTCGCTGCGGTAAAATGGGTATTAACGCCCCCCTCCAAGAGCTGGTCAGGATCTAGGGAGAGCGGCACCAGGAGGCCCACGGTCAGGACGGCAGTGCCACTGCCTGCTTGCGCCGGGCTCGCGGCGGGCAGACTCGCTCGGGCCCGGTTCAAGGTCAACGATCTGCTCACGCGCCCATTCCCGGGCTCACCTACTCACTCACTCATTCGTTCATTCACTCATTCATTGGTTCATCACTCACTCATTCATTAATTCACTCATTCACCCACTCACTGACTCGTTCATTGGTTCACTCACTCATTAATTCATTTGTTCGCCCACTGACTCTATGCATTTTCTCACTCATTCACCTACTCATTCATTCATTCACTCACTCATTCATTAATTTACTCATTCACCCACTCAATAATGGACTCCTTCATTAATTCACTCACTCCATTCATTTTGTCATTCACCTACTCATTCATTCACTCATTCATTCATTCATTAATTCACTCATTCACCCACTCAATAATGGACTCCTTCATTAATTCACTCACTCCATTCATTTTCTGTCATTCACCCACTCATTCATTCACTCATTCGTTCATTCATTCGTTCATTCACTCATTCGCTTTCTCATTCATTCATTAAATCGCTCATTCACCCACTCATTCACTTACTCATTCACTCGCTCACTCAGTCTTTCACTCACAAGCTCATTCACTTGCTCACTCATTTGTTCATTTACTCACTTATTCATTCACTCATTCACCCGCTGACTCATTCATTCACGCACTCTTTCGTTGTCTCACTCATCCACCCACTAACTCACCCACCCACTGATTGATCACTCAGTCATTCACTCGCTCACTCATTCATTCATTCACTGACTCATTCATTCGCTTGCTCGCCTGCTCCAAGTGGCCCTGTGACTGCTCAGGGCAGCGGCATTGGGTCATGTGCTGATTCACTCGGCAGCTCTGCCGGGGATGTGGAGGTGAATCAGTCAGACCCTACCCCATCCCCAGAGGGCTCCTGGCACAGGGCGGTGTGCAGAGCCTTGACGGCAGCCCAGGCCAAGGACAGCAAGAAACCCGAGATGGAGAGGTGGGGGGTTGTGCTCCCAGGAGGGGGTGAGAGCCGGGGAGCGTGCGGAGTGACCACATGGCTCAGGCTGGCTGGGGTAGGCAGGTAGAGGGCAGCGGAGTGACAACCGGGGGAGGGGCCAGAGGTCCGGGTGCCCTGTCCCTGAGTGTGCGGGACTGGACTCTAACGGGGCTCCCAGGCTGGGTGGGGGTGCCAGGTGTTGGGAAGCAGGGGGACACACATGGTCTTTAGTGGAGGGGACACCACTCAGGTGGCACGTCGGTTCTGGGGGGTCTGCGGCTAAGGGCTCCTCCTCCCCCCGAGGAGCGCAGGTGGGGGGACATCATCGCTGTGTGCATATGGCGCCCCTCATCCAGGATCCCGGCTTGTGCCCCCTCCTCACTGGACGCAGGCGTGAGACAACCATGTCTGTCATTGCCGCCTTGAGCCCTGTGGTGGGGGGAGGTCAGGCCCCATATCAGCCTCAGCGAGGCCTGGGATGATCTCCAATTCGTGGGTGGAACACGGTGGAGCTGGGGTCTCTGCCAGCCTATGACCCTGTGAGCGCGGCCAGCCTGGAGCCCCTCTGGGGAGCTTTGCTGGGGGGAAGCAGAAGCGACCCTAACCCCTGCCTCACGCCGCACCTCCCAGCGGGACAGCGGATCCCAGGAAGAGCTGACGGCTTGGGAAGGATTAAGGGCCCCGGCTACAGCTTCCCTCCTCCACCACCGGGTTCCCCCATGACGTCCCCACATTGAGCACACTTCTCTGATGAGGACCCCGGGGAGCAGGGAGGAGAGGTGATTTCCCAGGGTCATGCAGCTGGCCTGCGGCAGAGGCTGGAGCCACGCCACTCCTTCTGGCCTCAGCTGGGTCTCTCCGTGGCCCTGAGTCCGCCTTCCACCTAGAATGTCCTGGCCAAAGGGCTCTACCGCTTGGCTCTCATCAACGCCCACCATTTATTTGGTAAATGTGAGCCTACAGAGGTGTCACTCGGCCGGGGGAGGCTTACCATCCCCGCTGGAGGGCTCTGCAGTCAGAGCAGTGACATCACCGGGACGGTGCCCGCTCCGCACTCCCCCCTCCTTGCTGCCCTCAGCTCCCGAGGCTTCCCCAGTGTGGACGGCACCCCTGCTGTCCCCAACCAGGCAAAGGGCAGGGCTGTGCCTTGTTCACCTATGTCCTCGGCAAGGTCAGCACTGGGTCGGTCCCTGGGGGACTCAACAAGCCCTTGTTGAATAGTGGTCCTCTCGGCTCTGTTGTCCTAGAAGACCCCATGGTTCTAGAACATTCCATAGTTCGAGGGCCGGTGCTCCTCCATCAGGAGCACAGAAGATCTTTCTTATAGCATGCAAGGCCCCTGGGCGCATTCTGGCCTGAAGCAGCTGAGTTGGGGTGGGCCAGGCCCCTGCCCCCCTTAAAGGGGAAGCCATCCGAGGCCCCCGCCTGGCGTCCGCACTCCCTAGCATCGGAGGCGGGGGGCAGAGAGAGCAAGAAACACTCAGTGCTCAGGGGTCAGAACAAATCACCCTCCTAATGGACTCTTCCGCCAGAGTGGAGCTCCTGGACTCCAATGCATCCCCAGCTAGAAAACAAGCACATCGGAAGTCACTCCACATCATGACGTGGCGAGGTCCGCTCTGCAGGGCCGGCCCGGGAACACAACGAGGGCACATGAGGACACCAGGGGACACTGGGTGCACGCACCCCTTCCCACTTACCTCCTCCGAGGTCCTGGGCTTCCATGTGGACCAAGTCAGGGTCGGCGTCCACCCCAGAAACAGCCCTGGAAGAGAGTATGTGGGGGTCAGCGCTGGGACCCGAGTCCCCAAGCCCCTCTCCCAGGGCCTGCGTCAGTCCCCGAGGCCCCGGCAGCCACGAGGCCTCCCGCGACTGGAGCCACTCTCACCCCCTGGGTCTGAGGGCCCAGTCCTCCCCACATGCTCCTGGGGAGGTGGCCAGAACTTGGGGTTCACTTGGTATGTTTCTTTTTGTGGTACTCTTTATACAAGACTCCCCTTTCCAAAGGCCTTCACATTCCTTACAACTTTATTGTGGTTGCTTTTGTTTTGTTTTGTTGGCGATCCAAATACTCCGAGGAGACTAGGCAAGCCTTGGGAATATCGCCCTGAGCTTGCAAATTAGGAAACTGAGGCTCAGAGGACCCAAGCAGCCCCCGCCCCCCGCCCAGGGGCACACAGCTCTAAGGGCAGAGCCGGGCCTCATGTCGGGCTCCCTCGCCTCCACCACCACGCTGCCCCCTGCCCCCCCCCCCCCCCCC
>JAPYYJ010004380.1:0-10502 GCA_028533885.1 Nasua narica
TCCCACTTTGCTTTTACCTCTCCACTGCTGTCTTTTGCTCTCGGAGAGATCCCGGGGTTAGAAATCTTTCTCCTCAGGGTGATTTCATGGGTGTTCAGCGTGTTCTGGTAGATTTCCAGCTCACTTTTGGGGACTGGTTGCTGCAGGATCTCTTACTTCTCCGCCATCTTCTTATTCACCTGTTTTATTATACTTCTAGGATAAATTCATTTCTCTTTGCTCTATAACATAGAAATCAAGATAGCATTCCATGGGTCTTAATTTTAAAGTAAACCCATAATACATTTTTGGAGAAAATTTTAATCTTTACAGTATTTATCTTTTTCTAATTAGACTCCTTAATTTTTACAAGAGTATCAGCTTCTGTAGTCTCTTTTCAGCCAATGGTTAAAGTGCCTGATTATTCAATGAAATAACATAGAGTAGTCATATTTCAGGCACTTCACCAAGTATATAGGTTGTCAATAACTATCTCCCAATGCCTTTAAAAAGCACTGCTGAGACAACTAGTATTTATAGAAGACTATCTAAAACATTAAATTTTTCCTGATGCTGTAAATTCTATTGCTAGATTCATCTAAACCATGTAAAGTAAATGCTTACTCTAATTCCTATTGACTTCTGGTTTGTTTACTTTGGCTGAACTGTACTTTGAAGCAATGCCCTATGCCTACATGTTAAAACACCACACAAATTATCTTTTGAAAGTTGCCATTGTGTTATTTACTAGGATATGTATAAAGATATATTTAATATATGACCTAGATCTTGCTCTATCAATACACATAAGGGTGTTTTTCACTGGTTTTTGCGTTATAAATAATGTATTTTTAGCAAAAGCTGTTCTTACATAATTGGTTCCAAATTTTTAAAATACTATGTTTCTGAATTGAAACACCTAATAAAAATCTTGAACATATATTTGCAGTTGACTTTTGGAAGATATAAACACATTTAAATATCATATTTTTATCTGCTAATTTGATACATGCACCCATGTTACTTTTTTAAATACATTGTTTCTTAATGTCAATTTCCCATTTTAAAATTATGTGTTTGATTTATTGTATTAACTTAAAAAAACATATTTTTGCAAGGCAGTAGCCATAATAAAATATATTTTCGACATTGTCAATGAAAGGTATTTGGTTCCTAACAACTTAAACTATTGTATAGTCCTATCTGATCATGTTTTGATATGATTTCTAGTGCTATATGCATATAAAATCTGTCCTTACTTACTCATTTGGTCATTATTTCAATAAATACTGCTTGACTAACAAACCATGTATTATGTTGGGTGCCGGAATATAAAGTTGGGAAAATACACCCTTCTCAGATGTTGGAACTCATATATCAGTAGAAGCAATATACATGTATATAACATAAAATAAATGGATAATGCAGTGGTAGAAACCTGGAAAAATTATTAATGTAATAGATCAATCAAATTAATAGTTATTTCTGTATTCTACTTCAGAGGTTAAATATATATCACTTTTCACTTGTTTTTTTTCCCTCTAAAATGGATGTGTACATAAACCACTGTAATCCAGAAGAAATATACTTAGTTAGATAAAATTTTAAATATATTATTTCTTTAGTAATCATATTCTCCATCTATATGTTGGTAACTTTAACAGTAGCATCCTATAGATATTTTGACATGTATTTTTAATATTTGTAATAGAGCAGTTAGAATTACATAGTTATTGTAAAGATAATAGAGTTCCTGTATATTCACATACAGTTTCTCTTATTTTTAACATCTTACTTTGGCCTGATACATTTGTCACAGCTAGAAAAAAATAATTCTTATTAAATCTGATGTGTTAGATTCTTACTTTTTTCCCTAACGTCTTTATCTCTTCCAAGATCCCATAGGGAGGATGGCATTTATTATTTGTGCCTTCTTGGGATCCTCTTGGCTTGGCAGTTTCTTTGACATTCCTTGTTTTTGATGACCTTGAGCGTTTTGAGTGGTATTTTTCAGGAATAGGTATTTTTAGAATATTCCTCAATTGAGATTTGTGTGATTTTTTTTTTTTTTTTTACATAACCAGACTGGGGCAACATATTTTGGGAGGATAATCATAGTGTAAATTGTGATACTCATCACATTATAGCAAGGAAAATTATCTACTCAAAAGCAATCCATGTAAACCTTAGTCACTTGGCATAGGTAGTGTTTGTCAGGTTTCACCACTGCAAATTGTATTCCTTTTCTATCCTATTCTCTTTAGAAGGAAGTCATTCTGCACAGCCCACAATTAAGGAGTGAGGAGTAATGCTCCATCTTTGAATGGTGGAGTATCCACATAAAATATTTGGAATTCTTCTTTAAGGGATATTTGTCTTCCTCCCACATTTATATATTTATTCAAATTATTTATATCAGTATGGCTATGACACTTAGAGTTATAATCCAGTGTCAGTTTGCTTGTGTATCACTTTAACATACCTCCATCAAAGGAGGGAATTTTGTTTTGCTTTTTGTGTAAATTATGGTTACTACAAAATCCTCCATGCTCATTTTGCATATTTACTGCTCCAGTCCTAGAATCATCCATGTCTTTTAGTGGAAAATGGTATTAAAAACCTGTCTGGATGATAGACATGTTTAAGGGTACTAGAATGTTGTTTTGTTTAGGGTTCCTCAATTGACAAAGCAAGGAAATATGTGTGTATATTAACTTGTGTTTGCATGTAGGCCTTACATATTTTGGGAGGATAATCGTAGTGTGAATTGTGATTTATAATTATTCCTACATATAGGAATAGTATGTAACCATCTTATGAATATTAAGCTAACGATGAATTCATACAGATTCTACTACTCTAATCCCTTATCACATGGCTTAACCGAGCCATTTCCCCTCATGAATGTTTTCTTCATTTGCTTAGTTATTCAGCTCCATTATACATGTATAATAGTTTCAGAATGAGGGTGGGGATTTTATCAGTGAGTGTACAATGCCTGTGTACAATTCCTTTTGCCTTTGAACACTTTGAAATTTAGTTACATTAGTGTTTATTTGGCCATCCCCTTCAGTAAAGTTGTTTCACTCGTATTCAGTATATTTAGAATATTTTGTCACATTCTACTTTCCATCCTAAGATCCTTCTAAATTATATTTTGATTAATGTACATTTTTAAGTTTATGTGTTGTAAAATTCTGAGTTTTGACAAATATTTAATTTACCATTAAATGCCTCTGTTTACCATTATAGTACTGTGTAAAATATATTCACCACTCAAACTCCTGAGTTTCATCTATTCAATATGCACGACTTTGCACAAAACCCTTGGCAACTACTGATCTGTTCACCATCTTTATAGCTTTTTATTTATTTATTTATTTATTTATTTTAACTTTTAGTTTAGTTTACTTTATCATTTTTTTAGAATGTCATTTAATTGTAACCATACTATTTGTAGCTCCTTCAGATTGTTTCTTTTCACATAGAGAAAGATACTTAAGATTCATACATGTCTTTTTTGTTACCTGAAAACTATTTTTATCACTGAATAATATTCCACTATGTGCATGCACCAAATTTGTTTATTCATTCACCTATTGAAAGAGATCATAATTTTGATTCTGAATAAAACTTTCATAAATACCCATGTGTAGGTTTTTGTATGGGCATAACTTTTAAAATTTAGCTAAGAGTATGATTGCTGGATCATGTGAGAAGACTGTTCAGTTTTGCAGAAAAACTTAGGAATTATCTTACAAAATAGCTGTACCATTTTGTGTTACCATCTACAAAGAAGAATTCCTGTTGCTCTGGATCCTGAACAGCAGTTAGTTCACTAAGCTTTGGATTGGGTTATACTAATGGGTGTGTAGTACCTCACTGGTGCTGCAATTTGCAGTCCCCTAATCAAAAATGATATTAATTATCTTTTCATGTTTATTTTTCATCTGTATATCTTTTTGGTGAGGTGTCAGTTCAGATTTTTTTTTGGCCTATATTTTAAGCTGAGTTTTCTTATAGTTGAGTCTTAAATGTTCTTTGTGCATTTTGGATTAAAGTCCTCCATCAGATGTGTATTTTTGTAATTTTTTTCCCAGTATGAAGTTTGTCTTTTCATTCTGTTAATAGTCTTTCACAGCAGTTTTAAATTTTAGTAAAGTTAAATTATAATTTTTCTTTATTGAACAATGTTATATTTTAAAATATCTCCTCAAACTGAATGTCATGCAGGTTTTTTGTTTTCTTGAAATTTTATAGTTTTACATTATCATTGAGTTCTAAATCTGTTTAGAATTAATTTTTGTGTAAGGTATATGATCTGTATCTAGATTGTCTCTTTTGTATATAGATGTCCAATTTTCCCATCATGATTTCTTAGAGAGTATCTTTTCTCATTGAATTGTCTTTGCTCATTCATCAAAAATCAGCTTTTATTATATTTCCCTTCCTTATTTCTAGCCCCTGGTCTCTATTTTTTTGGTCAATGTGTTGGTTCTTTCACCCATATCAGGCTGTTGTGATGAACATAACCCGACAAAGTGTTGAAACAGCTATTATCAGTCCTCCAATATTGTATTTCTTTAGTATTGTTTTGGCTATTCTGGTGTGATTCAAATAGGAGTGGTGAGAGACCATACTTGTGCCTTTTCTACATAATAGTGGGAAAATGTCCATTTTCTCAGCATTAAGTGTGAAGTTAACTGTGTTTTTGTAGATGTTCTTTAGCAAGTTGAGGATGCCCCATAACCTACTTTGCTAAGAGTTTTCATTAGAAATGGTATATTTTGTCAAGTGCTTTTTATGAATCAAGTCATAAGATCATATGAGTGTTAGGTTTGTTGATATAGGGGTGACATTGATTTTTTAAAAGTTGAACCAGTCTTGCTTACCTGGAATAAACTCTTTCATGTAATGTGTGTAATCTTACTTTACATTTGCTAATATTTGGTTGAGGGTCTTTACATTTATGTCTATGAGAGATAATGGGTTTAGAATTCTCATAATTTTTGTAATGTCTTTTTTTTTTTTGGCTTTGGTATGACTGAAAACAGTTAATTCTTTGGTAACTTACTTGTAGAAGTTTAGGAATCATTGTTTAGAACTAGGTGAGGGGTACTCTGTAGTGAAAAGTTCCTGTTCAAAGTAGGCTTTGCTACTCACTATCTGATTTCGGATATTTACTTAATATCTTCATCATTTTTAATGATAATAGTAAAAGTTATCTTGCTTTTTTCGATTAGCAATGAAAATGTTTATGTATAAAACATCCAGCATAATGTCTGAAACAGAGTAAATATTTAATGAAGAATCATCATTATTATCTCATTTTTCTTGCCTTTTATATGTCTCAGAAGAAACTGGGTGCATGGTAGCTATATAATGTAACTTGTATACATTTAAATTTAAATATGTAATGTTAAACCTAATAATAGTAGAAAAGATTCTGATCTCGATTAAAATTGCCCTCAATTGTAGAGCACCAAGACTATTAATACTGAATGAAATATTGGAATGTCCGTAATTTATACAGGTTTATAAGCATATATTTATAAATTGTTGACATAAGTTTCTTGATAGTAATGAAACTGAAACTCTTGATTATTCAACAGAATTAAGCACTTGATATTCATATATTATTTCCAAAATTTTCCAATTATATGGGAAGCCAGAAAAACTTTATGAAAGATGTATGATAATCCATTATTTCATTAAGATCAACTTTTATAAGAAGATCACCTTTTAAGAAGCAATGTATAGGGTAATATATGGAGGATTTAAAATAAACCAGTATACCTACATTGTTTTAAATCCATTTTAATTATAAGAAATCTAGATGTATCATTTTAAAAGATAATTTTCCTTAAGTTAGAGATATGCTGTTATCATAGTCATAATTGTCTAAATCTAATGGTTATCTTGAAGAGTATAGAAATATCACCATTCAGAAACATCATGTGAAATTTGGCTCCATAATCATTTGTTTTATGTAAACAGCTTCGAGTTTTATCTTAAAAATCCCTTAATGCTAAGTGGAGAAGCAGACTTAAAGATATTTTCTGGAATAAATAGTTATAGACAAAATTGTGATGACAGAAAACTTGGGCACCGAATTTGATTTAGTGTCTGTAGGGAACTGCAGAAGATATTCTTCTAAGGTAACTAAGAACTCAGTGTTGACAACAGAACTAGCTGTTTATTTACAAGGATACTAAGAGGATGAGAAGAAAATGAAAGTTTATTTAATTACAACAATTTAGTATTTAAAGAACTTGTAATGCTAAAGTCCAAATACAATTTGACAAAAGAGATTATAATTAACTTATTTCAATTATATTAATATATCCCATTTAGAAAGAATGGAAAACAGTTGTTGCCTCTCAAATTATTACTGATCACCACTGTAAAGGTAGTACAAGTGAGCATGTGGAATATTTGTATGTATATCAAACAAACCTTACTGAAGCCGCCTTTCTCACTTCTCTGCGGAGTTACATATCTAAATAGCTTCTTTATATATGGCCAGTTTCTTCTGGGTGGCTAGACTGTTCTGTTTCAGCATCCATTCAACTCTTAGTTTCTCAGCTGAGCCTCCCAGAAAGGATATCAATTAGTCTCAAACATCATGGTCATTTTTCACTGTGGCCATCTGTCCACTTATAACTTGAATCTGATGAAAAACTTATTTCACACAGGCCATCACACAGCTGCCAGATGGCAACAACTTGTGGTCACCATGGACCCAGCCTAAATTAAAACATTAGGACTAATAATGAAAATTGTTTATTGACATTTATAAATTCCATGTCACAATGAATTGTGAGAATTATAGGCTTCTGACCAAAGGTTGATAGTTGAGTTATATTTTGAGTTATATAGTCAGACACGTGGTGATGAACCATGATAATTTCTCTGGGTTCTTGTACCCTAATTTTAATAACTATATATAACTTTAAGTACTTTATCTTCAGTTGTACACTCTTGATTTTTTCATGCGTATAATAATTATATAATAATTTACCTATTGCAAATTCAAAGTATTTGCCTTTAATACTGAAGCACAATGACTATGTAAATACAGAAACAATAAAACACTTTATGTAATTCATGTATAGAAAGAGTGAGAAAAAACATATAGAAAACACATAAAAACTTTGGGAAAAGTATGTTAGACATTATTATTCATAGTGCACAATAGTGAAAATGAGATTTTGGAGAAGTTAATGAACTTGCCCTGAAACCTCCATTTACTAAAATAAGTGTCAGACCCAGGGCTCACTCCAGCTATGAAACCAGCTATCATTCCAATTTCAATATAGCTTCCAGTAAGCCACTCCATCTCTTAATAAAAAAAATGATAAAAATAAGCTGGTTCGTTATACTTTATTAGGAATTTATTATTTTCTAACTCATTGGTGATGGTGATTTGTGGTTACTGAGCTATCATTAAGCTGAAATCTCTATCATAATTTAATGCTTAATACATTCCCCTAATGCAAAATTTCTAACATTGACATCTCTTTACGGATTGTAAACAGAAAGTTGAATAAAATGCTGTCTTCTGTTATCATAGGATAAGTTTGCGTTGAGATCTTTTTTTTATTTAACCTAAATATGGTTTCACTGGTTCATTGTTGGTGTCAACTCTATAGCAAGCTTGGTTCCTTAGCCATCTCTTTTTTTAAAGCTATTCATCAAAGAAAGCAATCACTTCAGCAATCCTAGTTCATGGGTTTCCTTCCATTTAATGATGAGCTCCAAGTATAATAGGATAAATATGTAAACTTGTAAGCATACAGAATTCCTCTCTGACTAATATAAAAACGTCTCCTATATTAATCTTTTTTGTAGAATTGCAAGTTGATTATACCTTCTTTAGTTTAATAACAACTAAACCCAAGCCTAACCTTTATAATTTCAAAGAACAGAAGCTTTAGGTATGCCTGGATGGCTCAGTCATTGGACTGATTTTGGCTCAGGTCATGATCTGGGGGTCATGGGATCAACTCCTATGTCAGGCTCCATGCTTACTGGGGAGTCTGCTAGAGATTTTCTCTCTCTCCTCCTCCCCCTAAGTCCTGTGCATGCATGTACTCTCTCTCTCTCAAATATTAAACAAACAACAACAACAACAAAAACCCCAGGGAGGTGCCTGGGTGGGTCATTTCTTAATCGTTTGCCTCCTGCCAGGTCATGATCCCAGGGTCCTGGGATCCAGCCCCACATAGGGCTCCCTACTCCGCGGGAAGCCTGCTTCTCCCTCTCCCACTCCTGCTGCTGTGTTCTCTCTCTCACTTTGTCTCTCTCTCTCTCAAATACATAAATAAAATCTTTAACAAAACAAAACAACCCAGTAGCTTTAAATTTGACAATGACCAGTGTATCAATATTTTGCCTTTATAAACTAGGCTTTTGGTATTTAAGAATTTTTTTATATAATTTAAGATTACATAGGTTTTATCCTGTATATCCCCTAGAGGTCATATAGTTCTAAGTGTTACATTTAGGTCTATGATCCATTTTGAGTTAGCTTTTTAAATTCAGTATGAATCTTGTGTGGACAGAACAGTTTTCTACAATAAGCCCACTGGATAATTGCCTATGGTCAGATACGAAAAATCACTCATAGGAATTTGCTGTGGAAACAGAGTATTGGTGATAAAATCAGCTTTCATATGTCTGGAAAAGTATTTGATCCTTATTTTTGAAAGATATTTCATTGTATATAGAATTTTAGGTTCACCATTTTCTCAGCACTTAGTTACCACACCACTATTTTCTCATGTGCATAATTTCCCATGAAAAAGATACTGTTGTCTTTATTTATCTTTGTTTCTCTGTGTGTGTGTGTGTGTGTGTATATATATATATATATATATATATGTATATATACAGAAAAAATCTTTTTTTCTCTGTATATATACTTTTAAGATTTTCTCTTCATTACCTGTTTTTAAACAATTTGACTATGATGTGCTTGGAGGTAGTTTTATTCATAGTTTCTGGGCTTGGGATTTATTCGCCTCCCTGTATCTCAGAGTTTAGTTTTCTGTGAATCTGAAAAAAGGTTCAGCCATTATTACTTTAAGTGTTTTTATGTTTTATACATTTTATATATTCATATAATTTTATTTTTGTATAACATGTCTATAAATGTAGCTATTATATATACATATACATATATACATACAAACATATATATACATACTAACATATATACATACAAACATATATACACATATATACATATGCATATATACATACTAACATATATACATACAAACATATATATACATATATACATATGCATATATACATACTAACATATATACATACAAACATATATATACATACACATATGTGTATGTATATATATAATATTTTGTCTTTTCTCTCCTTTGGGAATACCACTTCAGTGTAAGTAGGACTACTTGAAAATGTGCTACAATTCATTAAGGTTCTATTCATTTTTTAATCCCTCTTTTTTCCTCTTTGTGTTCTATTTTGCATACTTCCTATTGCAATTTTTTTTCATTGATCTTTTCTTCTGCAAGGTCTAATCTATTTTTTTCATTCAGTACATTTTCATATTGTTTCAATTTCTAGAAATCAGTATGGCTATTTTTTTTGAACTTTCATGTCTACTAATTCCTTGAATATATGAACATAGTTATAATAATTGCTTGAATTCTTGCTTGTAATTCTAATATGTTTGTCAGTTGCACATTGGTTTGAATTATTTGTTCACTTCATTATGAGTCATTTTTCTGCTTTATATGCTGATAATTTCTTTAATTGTATGCAGTACGTTGTGGATTTTATCTTGTTGGATACTGGCTATTTTTGAATTTTTACAAATATCTTTGATGTTCTGGGACATAGTATATTTATTGAGAAATATCGTGATTTCTTTAGATCTCTTTAAAATTTGGTTGGCAGGACCTGAGTCGCGTTTAGTCTAGGACAGGGTTTCCTGACCTTAATACTATGGATGTTTGAGCCAGATGAAACCTTGTTGTTGTCATGGTGATTTGGCAGATGGAGGGGAGGAAGGTGGCCTTTCTGTACAATGAAGATGATTTAGCATCCCTAGCCTCTACTGCTAGATGCCAATATAAACCCCCTCCTGTTGGTGACATCCAGACATCTTCAGAAATTGCCAAATATCCTTTGAAGCAAAAATAGTCCTTTATTAAGAATATTGAGTGTACTGGTCATTAGTCCCACAAGCATGGCAATACTATTCTAAGTAATCTAACCAATACCCATGAATTGTGAGATTTCCTAGGTGTTAGGAATAGGCTCTCTTCTCTACGTTGTGTGAGCACCAATTACTGTTCCACCTAATACTTTTATTTTTTTTTTATTTTTATTTTTTTGGCATGTTGTTGTTGGTTTTTTTTTTCCCCAAATTTGTTTATTTTAATTTTTCAGTGTTACAAGATTGATTGTTCATGCACCACACCCAGTGCTCCATGCAGTACGTGCCCCTCTCGATACCCACCACCAGGCTCACCCCCCCC
>JAPYYJ010004381.1:0-10502 GCA_028533885.1 Nasua narica
GTGTGTGTGTGTGTGTGTGTGTGTGAGTATGTTGGGGGGGGGGAGAACATCTCCTCTAAACCAGTGGAGCCGGAGACCTGCAGAAGGTTTCCGGTGAGAGCAGTTCTTTATGCCTGGAATGAGAGTGTTTTAGAAATGGAAAGGAATATACAAGCTCACATATTCCTGATTTGCTCTCCCATATTCATGATTTGCTCATCCTGACGTGTTAGTGCTCTACTTTGAAGGAGAAGCAAGCCATAGTCTGTTCTGAGAAGCAACCTTGGAAGCCTGTCCCAAGAAGACCCTTGGAGGAAATCAGGGTGGCTGGGGAGGAGAAACCTCAGAGGCAGGCATGAGAGTTGCTGCAAGGGAGAGGGCTCCTAGCCGCAGAGTGTGCACCAGCTCTGATCTAGGGCCTGGCTGTCTCACGGAGAAATGTCCTGGCATGGGGATCGTGAGCACTCCGTCCCAACAGGGGCTGTGCAACCTCCTGGCAGAAATGTTGAGGGGGATTCCAGTACTGAATTTGAAAGCATCCTGCTTTTAACAACTGGCCGTGAGAATAAAGGACATTGCTTGACTTATGAAGAGGAATCCAGAAGGGGGTCTGAACAAGGGGATGGCACCTGTTCTGAAGGTCCCTTAATCCTGGACCTTCCTAAGTAACCTCTGGTTATCCTTGACCCTCTGTAGCAGCTCCCAGCCGGGCCAAGATGCTCCTAAGTCAGAGGTGCCCTACCTTGGTTCGTGGGGGAGAGTGGTCGGGGAGAGAGTGGTCAGGGAGAGTAGCCCTTGGGTACCTTCTTGGCACTGGGACTAAATGTACTTCATACATCATCTCATGACCACTCTGTGAGTCATAGACCATTTTCCTGAGATTAAGAGGTGAAGAAATGTAGCCACCTAATTTAAGTGATCTGGGCAAAGCCACACACATAGTAGGCAGTGGAGAGACAGGATTTGAACTACCGTCCGCCATTTTGGAGCTGGGGGCACTGCCCCATGCTGCCTCCTATTCTGGTTTCTAGGTCTCAGGCCCTGTGGCTGTGACGGGACTGATGGGCCAAAGACATCCAAATGTTCGCACAGTGTCCCAGCATGAGGTGCCAGTGGCAGAGTCCCATGTGTCAGAGGCCGTGGGCCCTGCTGCCGCATGTCGAAGAGCAGTGACAGTGTGGGGAAGTGGAGAATTGAATGTTCCTTGTTGGGTAATGCACAGCTGAAAGAATTCTGAGTCCACGAGCAAGCACAGTTCTGTCACTTCATGAAGCCTCAAAGAAGCCTTTTTATATGCATACGCTTATTATAAATCAATGAGTGTAAGCTTTCTTTTAACTCTTTGAAAATATGCTCGAAGCCATAGCTTTTCAGATGCCCTTCCTGGGGATTCAGAAGTTCATTTGATCAGAAGGTGGTCTGTTCTTGCTAGAGAATATTATGGGTTCTAATTAGTGGGGGTTCAAAGTCTGAGCGAGCCCTGCACACAGTTCTCTGTTAGTTAAAATATCGAAAATCAGCATAAACAAGCAACAGGATACGAGTTAATAATACCATTTCCTTTCAAAAGACTCAGATGACCCGGACCATATTTCCTTTGGCCAATTTGACTCTTTGCGTTTGACGACGCCGAGGGACTGGGGCATTAGAATATTGGCCGGCTAACCTCTCGGTTTCCTCCATTGGGAGTGAGCTGCATTGTGCCCACATATGACACCTCCGAGGCCGGGGCTGGGGTTGGGGGGCATGCTGGACCAATGCACAGAAATTGAGCCATCTACCTCTCGAGAGCTACTCTCACAAATGCAGTCAGTCAATCAGCACACATTTATTGAACACTTACATAAAGAAAGGCCTGCTGGAAACTGACAGCCACTGTTGGAGGAAACACAAACAGTGGACACAGTGATGTCCATTCTGGCTTTGGCTTGAATTTCCCAAGTAATTGGAGTAAGAAGTCTTGGATTCTAAGAGTGCTGGGAGTTATCTCTGCTCTCTGAGAAGATGGAGAAATGCATGAACACCGGAAGGAGAGACAGAAGTTGGAAAAGGGTCCACATGGAACATCTGGAGATGAACACCTGAGATAAGAAATACACCAGGGGGGACTGAAGGAGGATGGGACGCTGCAGAGAAGATTAGTGCATTTGAAGACACACTCATAGAAACGATCCGAGATGAAACACAGGAGGACAGAAGGTGGAAGAATAATGCCCAGAGCGTCTGTGAACTGTGGACCTTAGAAAACTGACAACGGAATAGTTCGAGCGTAAAGTTTCACAACTCAAGCAGCAGATAGGAGCGTGGCATGAAAAGCAGCGGCTTTTTCCCCCTGTTTCTTTCCCCAGCAATCATCACAGGGAACAGTGTCTCGGCTTCTTTTCTGAAAAATAAATATGCACACCTGCACCTGTTTGTATTTACATATCTGAGGGGGGAATCCCAGTTAGCCAGGAGGCAACAGACTCTCTTCCCCACTCCTGTGACTCTGGGACTCCTTCGCCGAATTTCCTTACCTGGCCTCCGGCGAGCATTTCATGGAGCGTGACTGATACTGCGAGGAAGAAGGGTTCCACAGCCTCAAAAGTTTGGGAAGCCCTGGAGACAGCCAAGTCAGGCAAGTGGACTTAATTGTTGCTGTCTTGGCCGAGCATCTGACTCCTGGTGGAGGAGAGAGTGAGCCGTGTTCCCCAGGCTTCTCCGATGAAGGGACTCCTCCAAAGAAAGGTGTGTCCTGCCACTCCCGTGGTCGGTGCGTTCTTTGGGGGCCGCGGCTCTGCCAACATAGGAGAGAGGGTGGCTTGGCCGGAAACTGAGCCCGAATGACGGGGGCCGTGGTGTGTGAGCCCCAAGAGGGACAGCGTGATTTGTGTTGACGGTCTTCCCCCCGTTCCTCTTGGCCAAGGTCGTAGTGATAACCTGTGCTCCTCTGGATGGGAGGGCTGCATGAGGGGCCATGTGGAAGGTTCCATCTCTGGGACACTGCCCCCTTCCCTTGAGGCAGCCACCAGAGGTAGCTGAGGCACGCTGGGTGGAGGGAGTCCTTTCTGGGGGTAGGGAAGAAATATCCCCGCACGGGCAGCATCTGTGGTTTCACACAGGCGCAACCCGCTGGAGCACTGGGGGTCTTCCTGTGCCTGGCCTCATCTGGCCTCACGCTCAGTTCAGATGCACTAGAATGGTCTCAGTTCCACACCAACTTGGAAGGTCTCCACAGTGAGCTCAGGGTCACTGGGGAGGGGATTCTTTAGGGCACCTGAGGATCTGCAGTGAAAGCATTCTGTGGTCTGTTATAGTCTGTATCCCTAGTCCCTCTAGGAAAAGGTACCTCCTGTTTTCTGGAAATAAATCATATCTTCCTGGAATGTCAGTCTGCTCCACAAGTGCTTTGCTTATTCATTAGATATATTGAGTGACACATACAGGGCCCCATACGAGGAACAGAGATACAGCAGGGAACAAGGCAGACAGAACATCTGCTCTCCTAGAGCTTCAAAGAATGTTCTAGAAGGGGAAGGAGAATGGGGCAAAAGTTCTGAGGGGGTTGGAGTTTGGCAGATTCTAGTAACAGAGAGAAGGTTAGTTGCTAGGGACTGAATATAAGGGCCTGAGGGCTCACTGGGGGGTTGAGGGTAGACCCCTTAAGAGCCAGTCATAGGTCCTGGTGTGGAATTTCGATTTTCCACTGAGTACCATGGGGTGCTGTTGAACAGTGTTAAGGGTAAATGGATATGGTCTACATGTTTAAAAGCTCCCTATAGGGCACTTGGGTGGCTCAGTTGGTAAAGCAACTGCCTTCGGCTCAGGTCGTGATCCTGGAGTTCCAGGATCGAGTCCCGCATCAGGCACTCAGCTCCTCGGGGAGTCTGCTTCTTCCTCTGACCTTCTCTCCTCTCATGCTCCCTCTCACTCTCTCTCTCTCTCAAATATATAAAAGATCCTTTTAAAAAATAAAACATAAATAAAAGATCCCTCTAACCGTTGCATAGGGGAGTGAGAGAGGAAATTGAGGGAGGGGACCTATGAGGAGCAGGTGCAGGAGGCCAGGCCTGATGAGATGATGGCCTGGGCTCGGGTAATCACGAACAAGAACGTATTTTTGAGTAGATTGCACATTCTGCATTCATGACAGCAATGAAGCTTGAGTCTTCAAAGAAGTTTTGTCCCCATAGTGGGCCACTTTGGGCTGTGGGTCTTTATTCACTTCATATTTCAGAAGGGGTACTTGGGTGAAAAACTGGGAGGAGCACTCTCATACAGAAAGTGTTGTGTTAGGACGAGTAGGGAGCCCTCTGGAGAAAGAGAGGTGAGGAAATTTCTAAATGTTCTATTTTATTCCATTAATTGACATCGTTCAATGCCAGTACTCCACTGGCTATGGCATGAGTATATGTTTGAATATCTGGTAGGACTGGTGACCTCTTATTGTTCTTTTATGAAAGCTTTCCTGGCTGTTCTTTCAATTTATCTTAACCCTGGAACATTTCAGACCTATAAAGAGTGTGGAGAATAATGCGATCTTAAAAAAAGAGAGAGAGAGAGAGAGAGAGAGAGAGAATGTGTTAGAGTCACTGGCCTACCTACTGCCCAGCTTCTGGAATGTCTCCAGTTTGCTAATGCAGAAGCCCTCTCCACCTCACCTCAGCCCCTGCCCCCCTCCCATCAGCTGGTCACTGAATTCCATGCTTTTTATTTCTGGGCATTTTCTTCACTTACAGTGCCTGTGTATGTGGGCCTAAACAAAACAGGAGTCTAGATATATGTATAAATGTTATGTGAATGGTGTTGTCCTTTATGTGTTCTTCTGAATCTCTGCCTTCTTCCCCCTCAACTCTACATTATGTTTGAGAGAACCATCCGTGTTCAGACCACTTGCTCTAGTCCATTATTGCCACAGCTGTGTGGTATTTTATCGCATGAAAATACCACCGTTTGTTCATTTTCCTGTTGCTGGGCAATCAGTTTGCATACGGTTTTCTGCCCTTATAAACGGTACTTCTGCTGACATGCCTGTGCATGTGTAAGAGTTTCCCTTGGATCTTTTGGGTCTAGACCTACGAATGGAATAGCTTGTTCATAGAATATCCACTGTTCAGCCCTCCTAGCTGGAGTCAAACTGCTTTTTATAGTGGGTGCAGCTGTTTGTTTTTCTGTTTTAACAATTAGCTTTACCATTTCCAAATGAACATCAAAATAAATAACAATTTTATTGGATTAAATTTATAGGTCGATTTAGGAATAATTAACATTTTATGATGTTTAGAATTCTTATCTGAGAATATGGAACTTATCTTTTATTGAACCTATCTCCAGGTATGTTGTTTTTTGTTACTATTATAAATGGAATTTTTCTTTTCTGTTCTATCTTATGATTGGCTGTTGCTTGTAATGATAAAAACCATTGCTTTCTATTTATTACTTTTGTAACTTACCATTTTATCTTCAGAGCAGATTGCAAATTGATTGTCTTGGGTCTGCCACATGTACAATCATATTATCTACTGCTGTTGGCCATGTTTGTCTCCTTTCAAATTTATATATCTAATTTCCTAGACTCATTGTTTTACCTACTGTCCCACAACACTGCTAAATAATGCTGGTAAATGTGGACGTTTTGCCTTGTTCCTAATTTCTACGGGAAAAATTCTGGTGTTGTTCCATTAAGCATTTTGTGTTGAGGAAGATCTATATCATCATGGCAGAGAATACTCATCTATTCATATTTCATTATGAGATTTTAAAAATCAAGAATGAGTGTTGAGAATTATTTACTGCTTCTTTGGTGTCCATTGAGATGTTTAGATAAATCTTTGGATCCAGTAATATGATTAAATTGTGTTATGGATTCTTTAACACTGAACCACCCTTGCTTTATAATCAACCCCACTGGGTCCTTCAGTGTGCTGTTGGATTCTCTGCCAGTAATTTATTTAGGACTTTTGCATTGATACTCATAAGCGAGCTTGATTTCAAAGGCCTGTATTGGTGTTGGGGAGTTATGTATGAGGCACCCTGGTGGGATTTGGGTGTTAGAGGCCTCAGCAGCTTCCGCACTTACACTGAGAGCCAGTTCTCGAGATTATTTGGGTCCCCAAATGTTCCACAGACCTTCAGCCTTCTAGATGATTTTCTCTGTCATCTTGTCACAGAGTAGGATAGCATGTCAGATAGGAGGGGGTCTGTTCAGGTTCCTTGGGAATGGTCTTGAACCATAACCTCCTGTTTGGTTTTGTGACAAGAAACCTGAGCTGAGTTCCATGCTTGAAACCTCCCCAGAAGCCCATTCTTTTCTGACCTTGGCTCATCCAGAGCATCTTTACTTTCAAAAGGGCAGCTGCTTCTGGGGGATTCTTTCGACTGGCCTGCCTACTTGCACCAGGAACAGGTTAACTCCATATTTCAGAAGAAGTCCCCTTCTCTATTTGCATGAGAAAAGAGAATTCTGTGCATTTGCACAGGAGAAAGCAACTGCCCATCAATCACTCCCTAGGTGACCCCTCAGGAGAACAAAGGGCAGTTGGTTTTTTAAGTCAAGGGTTTATAAGTTAGGGGTTACCAGTAAATGGGTTCTCTCTTGGTAAGACGCTATTCTTTTTCTTTTTCTTCTTGATGGACAAATTAGGCTCCATTTATATTTCTTTCTGACTCCAGGCATCTCTGTAGATCTCTATTCTCTGGCTTTCCCCATCCTCTTCCTCTTTATTCTTGCTTTCCCCAATTGGCTACCACTCTGCTCCCCCTCCCTCCCTCCATCCTATCTCTTGGTGTGTAATTTGTTTGCAGTCAGGTTGTCTCTTTGATTTACTGGGCCTCTTCTCAGCAGAATTATAATAAATGGGTCGCTTTGCTGAGCCCCGGCTAGTTCGACACCATTTGCTCAGCCTGGGTCAAGCCCCTTGCAAACAGAGGATTCGTCCAGCCTACTCATGCTCGCACACGCGCGTGTGCACACCCACACCCACACACCCACACGGTATCAGCCCTCTGCATCATTTTCTAGCCAAATATAATGGAAAATCACAAGTCATCCATCTGAGAACCAATTAAGTTACAATAATGTGGGAAGAGATGTCCTCAGGACAGTCTACCTCCCTATAGCGCTGTCCTAGGTGCTGATGCTCTTGGGCCTAGAGATTGTCCTGATTACAGACTTAATTAGTTGTACAATTAGCAAAGGTAGACTTATAAAACCTTTCTCGTTTGCATCCAAAGTACACATAAAGAGTGTAAACCTCAACTCTGTTAAGTGAAATGAGGAATAAACAAATCCATTCCTGGGCTGTTCTGCTTCACACTCTCAATGGTTTTCCTTTGCGCTGAGAATAAAGTAGAAAAACAAGCAAACAGGCCATAAATCCAAACAAGGAACATCTTGATGTGCCCTGTGAGGCCCAGCCTGCCTGCGTCGGCCCTCCTGTTCTGTCCAGTGCAAGTGTGTGCTCCCGACCCTGTACACACACACACACACACACACACACACACACACACACCAGTCCCCGTGAGGACTTTGGCCTCAGCCTTGCCTCTGCCTGACAGTCCTGCCAGGCACCAGCTTCCCTCCTTCATCAGGCCCTTCTGCTCATCCCTCTAGGCTCAGCCTCAAAGCTGCTTCCTCCAGGAAGCCTGTCATCATCTATGTGATACCGTAAGTCCTGCTGTCTTCACCACCATCATCCATGTCCCTGGGCACAGTGGTCATGACATGACTATTTGGGCCACTCCTTGAGGGCGATCTGTCTATCCTCCCAGACCACACACCGCCTGGGCTTTGGGCTCCTGTCTGTTTCATTCTGGGCTCTATCCGCAGAGCCAGGGCTCCCCAAGTACCTGTGAGCAGGACCAAGTGGAAGAAGGAAGGACTGCCAAAATCCACAGCAGCTTTGTCTTTCTTCACTAAGTTGTTGGAAGAGGTTTGCATCGAAGTAGAAATGTCTCTTTTCTTAGCTCCCTCTGTTTTCCGTCCTCACTTACCCAGTTTATTCCTGTGCATGGCCCATTCTTTCTGAGGTGAGCCCATGCTGGTTTCTCCCCAGCAGAGCTAGAGCCTGAAGAATGGGGGCTGAGCCTCTCCCAGCTTCGGATCCCGCAGCCCGCTGAGCATGGGCTGGCTCACTTCACACTCACGGAGCTGGGCGGGTGACTCCATCCAGCCGGGGGTCTCCCCTTGTCACAACCTCCGAGCTTGGTATGGTGTGGCTTGTGGAAGCAGCTGCAGAGTAGTGGCCCGGCTCCAGCGGTGGGTGGACCCAACTCACTGCGCTACCTCGACACCCCCCACTCCCAGGGGCAGCTTCCGCATCTGAGGCCCCTTCTAAGGATATGATTTGAACTCTCTGAAGCAGAAATGCAAAGGCTGAATCTTCTCAGCTTACAAGCCTCCGAAGAGGTCGTCTCAGCCACCCCTGGCCTCCAGGAAACGTGGCACTGGTACGTCTGTCTCTTCTCTGCCGTTGGTACTCTCTGTCGTCCTTCTCCCTGTCTGATGGTTTTCATGAAGCCCAGAGTCGTTGGTTTGGTTGTTTCCTTGGGTTCTGGCAAATGAAATAAGGATCTGGAGGAAGGATGGGGAGTTTTATTTGGACCAATGGCTCCGCCGAAGCACACCCACCAGCCTCTCTCCCCAGACTCTCTGCCGTGGGCTTTTCGAGATGCGCTCCTTGGTTCAGCGTTTTGTGACTGCGTCAGTAGGAGAAAGTACATTTCCCCTCCCTCCTCCTGCGGTTGCCCCTGACCCGCAGGGCTGTGTTGAAGAGCCAAACGCTTTGTTCCCGGAAAACATCCCCTTCTGATGGTTTTAGTCCCCCAACTGGTATTTTTCTCTGTAGTTTCTCATTTGCTCTTTGTCTCGGGGAACGAGTTGCTGCGGCTGTTCTTTGAGGCCCTCTTCTTTTCTTGTTTGAGTTCAGTAAATCTCCAGCGCCTGAGAGGAGTGACAGCCTCCAGCCTTGGGCTTCTGCGTGGAAACAGGCTGCCTAAGGCAGAGCCAGACCTTCTGCTTTAATAAGAATCCCCCTCTCTTGTGGAGATTTGCAGTTAAAAATGTGTCCTTTAAAAAAAAATTAACACAAAATAGGAGTCTGCATCAGGAGAGCCCTATGGCCTCCGCTTGCCCCTGTCTTCCCTGTGGCCCTGTGGGCTGCCTTGCTTTCTCTGGCCAAGCCTGGCCCCCAGGAGGTGACGCCCATAGAGATCAAAGCCTCCTCTATCTTGTCTTCTCACTCTGCATTTGCTGGCTCATTGGATGCCCAGTAAATTAAACATTTCACCCAGTGACAAAGAACCAGGGTCCAGATGGACACAGGAATGGTCTCGGTGGCCAGTGCGGAAGGGGGGTGTTGGGGAGTGACCGCCGCTCCTTCCATCATCGCACAGGGGGCGGGTGAGCTCCAAGAGCATCATCTCTGTTAGCAAGGCATTTTTTCCCACAAAGAAAACAAGAAAGCCAGAGCTTTGAAATTTTCTAGGCTTGGAAGAGGCTGGAAAGTAAAATATGGTGCTAGGGACCTTTTGTGTGGAGATACAGAATGTGAAAACATGTACTTTTCCTATTAAACATGCTCAAATATCCTTCTAGTACTCATGTAAGCAGAAGTGAATTTGCCATCTATAAGCTTTAAGGAAAAGCCACCCGAATGTTAAGAAGGGCAGCTTAAGTTTCTATTCAGGTTTATACTGCTGGAGAAAGTGGGCTAATCGTAGGGAAAAGCATGCCAGGTTTTTCTTCTGCATTTTGAAATGGATGGGCAGGGGGAGGGGAAGTGAGTACAATTCAAATCCAAAATGAAAGGTGCATGGGTCCTTCCATGAGGTCACCCTCTGCTTTTCCAATTTCTGCAGCCTTTGCCAATCTTCGTTGGAACGGACAGACAAGGCTTGAGGATGAGGTCGAGGTTGGGGAGAAGCACTGGAATCTTCTCTTGGATTCCTTAACTTTCTTCCCTGCGGCCAGCAGCAGGGAGTTGTAGCAAGAGGGAGAGGTGGAAACAGAGGCATTTGAATGGCTCGCCAGGTCAGGTATATGCCATTTCAAGGCCAGGGGAAGAGGTTCTGAGATACCAGCCAGATGCCCAGACCTCCAGGCTGCTCATAGTCCCAGAAGGTCCTCTGAGTCCTCCCTGCCGAAGGGACCTCAGCGACGCCCAGTCTGTGCTCCACGCGCTTCTACTGGGTGTTGTTGAACTGCTTGCTTCCTCGACCGGTTTTCTTCAGTCTTGGCGCCCTCCTTCTCATAGCCTGGCACGCTGGGTGCAGGTTGTCCCATCAGCAAAGGGGGACAATCACAGACCCTGCCGCCTGGGGTCACTGAGGACTGCAGAGGCACGGAGACCCCACGAGGAGCATCCGATGATAGCTGACGTCGTGGCAGTGGGCATGGCTGTTATTGGCCCGACAGTCATCATCCCCGCCCCCGTTGGCATGCCGCAGCTCCCCTTTCTTCTTGCTGAGTGACTTGACGGTTTCCTCCCAAGCTGTAGACCCTCCCGTAGTCGGCCCCCTCCAGCCCACGTCCTCTGCCCTGGAAC
>JAPYYJ010004382.1:0-10500 GCA_028533885.1 Nasua narica
ATTAGGAGGAGTGTTCTGTACATATGGGTTAGATCTAGTTGATTTATGCTGTTATTCTTCTATTTCCTTGTTGATCTTACATCTCATTGTTCTATCCATTATTGAAGTTTCTAACTATTATTGCTAAATTTTCCATTTTTGTCTTCAATTCTGTCAGTTTTTGCTTCATGTATTTTGGATGATTATGTCTTTGTAATTGTTACAGCTTTCTGATGGATTGACCTTTCCACCACTATAAAATGTCCCTCTTTATCTCTATGAATATTATGTAGTTATTGCCTGCTTATTATTATAGTTGTTTCTACCTTCCTGTGGTTGCTGTTTGCTTGATGCATCTTCGTGAGTCTTTCACTTTAAACCTATTTGTATCTGAATCTAAAGTGTGTCTTCTGTCAACAAGGAATAGTTGGATCATGTTTTGCTTATTTTTTTGTCTATTCTAACAATCTCTGCCTTTTGGTGGATTGTTTAATCTATTTACATTTAATGTGATTATTAATATAGTTGGATTTATGCCTACAATTTTCCTTTTTGTTTTCATATATCCCATGTCTCTTTTGTCTATTTCTTTTTCTATCCTCTTTGACATTGAGTGAATATTTTCTTTTTTTTAATGATTTTATTTATTTATTAGAGAGAGAGAGAGAGAGTGCATGAGTGGAGGGGAGGGGCAGAGAGAGAGAGGGAGAATCAGATTCCCCATTGAGCAGGAAGCCCCACGCAGGACTCAATGCTACCCCAAGATCATGACCTGAACCAAAGTCAGATGCTTAACTGACTGAGCCACCCAGGCACTCCTGAGTGAATATTTTCTAATATAGAATTTTAATTTCATTAATGATTATTTTCACTCCATATTTTGGCTTTATGATATTGAACCCATTGCTTTTTCTACTGTATTAGGCTATGTCTCTCATTTATGATTACAAGTAGTATTCTCTCTATATGGTCTCAGTATGGGTTGCCTACCTTCTCCTTAGATAGTAGCCATTATTAGGGTTATTTATTCCAGTTTTCATTTTTTACAACACTGGGAAAGCAATCAGAATTTAAGGCTTACATAGTGTTTCTGCAGAGGAAATTGCCCACTAGATCCCAGGAGTCCCCTGAGTCTCCTGTAGTTTCTCAAACAAAGGTGCCTTGAGTAACTAGTGTTATTATCAGGTAATCTCCTTGGTGTTTAGGAGAGGCATGTATAGCCCTTAAAATTCAGTTAGATACTAAGGAAACATGAGTGGAGGATTAATAATAGGAAATTGGAGGGTTGAAGGGGGAAAGAGGGATTCACTTAATGAGATTAATTGTATAAAGCCACACCTGAAGAATAAAATAATTCTCTTAAGTGCTTATTCTCAAGGGCTGATAGGAACCGATACTCAGTGCTCTCAGCAGGAATGGTGAATGAGTAAGCCTGGCATGTTTTCTTTTTATCTTTTCCACTATTGATACAATTCTTTTGTTATTGTGGTAAAATATACATAACGTAAAATTTACCATTTCAGCCCCTCTGCATAGCATTCCATTGTAAGTATACATCACACGTTGTTTATCCATTCGTCCGTCAGCAGACCTCTGGGTTACTTCTACCTTTTGGCTATTGCGAATGCTGCCATAAACATGGGCGCACAAATGTCTGCTTAAATCCCTGTGTCTGCTTCGTTTGGACATACACACAGAAGCAGAATTGTTTAAAGTCTTCAGAAATTGCCATGTCATTTTCCAGAGTAGTTGCATCATTTCACATTTCCACCAGCCATGACCAGAGGCTGTGATTTCTCCACATCCTTGCCAACAGTCGTTGTTTTCTGTGGTTTGTTTTTGTTTGTTTGTTTGTTTTGTTTGATAATGGCCATCCTAATCAGTGTAAAGTGGTCAACTATATTTTGAGTTACTTTCTGGTGGTTGCTCTACCACTTACCATATGCATCTTAACTTCTCAGAGCAGCTTCAAATTTATGCTAGCTTAATTCCAGCGATATATAGGACTGTTACTCCTATATAGCTCTATTCCCTCTCTACCTCTTTAAGGTATTATTAGATGTATCACATCTATTGTATTACAAACCCAAACACACATTCTTATAATTATTACATTACCACCATCATTTCCTTGGCAATAATAGCTCTGCCCCCCACTCATTTCCTTTGTGCCGTTGTTGGCAAATAATATTATGGTTCTATTATATTTCTATATGTTATAGGTCCAACAACACATTGTATACCTATTATTTTATAAAATTATTTTATGCAGCTGCTTTTTAGGTGAGCCAAGAAAGGAGAAAATATTCATTATAGTGTCTTTTACAGTTATACAATTACTTTTACCAGTGGCTTTTGCTCATGTGGATTAGAATCGTAGTATTCTGCCTCAAGAACTTTCCTTAGTATTTTTCATGAAACGGGTCTCGTAGCAACAAATATCTTAGTCTTTACCTTGGGAAAAGTCTTTACTTTCTCTTTATTTTTGAAGTATATCGTTGCTGGGAATAGGATTTTGTTGACAGTTCCATTTTCCTTCAAGCACTTAGAATATGTTATTCCACTACCTTCTGGCCTCCATCATTTCGGCTGAGAAGTCAGCTGTTAACTTGCTGGGGTTCCCTTGGATGTGCATTGTTTTTCTCTTACTTTAAAGATTTTCTCCTTGTCTTTGACGTTCAGCATTTTTACTATGTCTGTTTGTGGGTCTCTGAGTTTATCAGATCTGGAATTCACTGAGCTTTCTAGATATGTAGATAATTGGTTATTGTTTTTCAATAAATTGGGTAAGTTTTAACCATTATTAATTTGAATTTTCTTTTCTTCACTCCTCTGTCTTTGTGGCACTTCCTTTGTAAGTGTGTTGGTGTGCTTAATGATAGCTCACTTTTCTTGGAGGCTCCATTCATTTTTCTTTATTCTTGTTTTTTCCTCTCTGTTCTTCAGCTTGCAAAATCTCTATCAGCCTATTTTGAGTTTGTGGATTCTTCCTCCTGCCAGATCATATGTACTGTTGAGCCCCTAGCCAAGTTTTTGTTGTGCTTTTCAACTTCATAATTTCCACCTGGTTTTTTTTCCATAATTTCTCTTTCTTTATTGATACTCTCTGTGTAATGCAACATCATCACACCTTCCTTTACTTCTTCAATCGTGGTTTCCTATAGTTCTGTGGATATTTTTATGGCTACTTTGAAATATCTTATTAAATCTGACATCTGGATAGTCTTACAAGCAGTTTCTGCTGCCTGCATATTTTTTGGTTTCCCTCCCAACCTCCAGGACATGGGTTATACTTTCCTGTTTTCCTACATGCCTCATAATTTTTTGTTGGAAACTGGATATTTCAGATAATATAGTAACTTTATATTGATCCTCCCTCTGATATTTGCTCGTTTATTTGTCCTTATTGTTATTTGCTGGATTATTTTAGTGATGCCTATTCTCTCTCTCTCTCTCTCTCTCTCTCTCTCATACACACACACACACACACACACACAGCACAAGACTCTGCTAAGGCTCCTTAGAGACGGCACAGCTCTGGGTGTGCGGTCGCCCTGGGGGGCAGTGGTGCTGGTGGAGCTCTTTTCCTGCTTTTCTCGTCCACACGTAGCTGTTAGACTACACTAATGCCTTGCTGGCTGATTGCTCAGTTGTTTTCAACAATGCCCAGGGGCATAAATTGCTTCACAAACTAATCCAATCAAATTCTGGCTCCTTTAAAGGAAAAGTTTCTGAGGTCATGTTTGATATTCTGACCCTAGGAGGTCTCCCGCCAGCTGCCTTATTTCCTGGTTCCCTCCCACAGGCTGGCCGGCTGTAGTCTAGGCTGTGTCTTCATTAAAATCATGAATGTCCCCCCAGTTCCCTCTCACAACAACCTCCACCGTTCAGGCTTACACTTCTCCAGGCCCTGCCGGCTGATGAGGTCAGTGCCTTGGGCAGAGACAGGAGCCATATGGGTTAGGCCTGCTTCTCCTCCCAGTACCATCTCTGAGCCCAGGGCACGGGCTGAGGGTGGGACGGCCGTGAGCTGCTCTCTGAGTGACACCTCTGCTGTAGCAGCTGAGGGCTTGTGGGACAGGAGGTGTGGAGGGCAGGCGGGGGTCCTCCTTGCTTGCCTTTCCTGGTATGAAACCACCCTTCCCAGCGAGAGGAGGGCAGCCGGGCCCAGTGCTCTCAGCCTGCCACGTGCAAGGTAAAGCCCACGTCCCATGGGAGGGTCTGGGCAGAAGGGAGGAGACACCTCTCCGCTGCACTCTCCTGGGACACAGGCAGCTGGGCGCAGAATGAGAAACCCTAAGGTCCTTCCCTGGGGACAAAAGCTGTGCGACTGGAAGCTGGGGGGAGGGGGGCCCGTGCTCTGGCGGGAGCCGCCTGGAGTGAAGTCTCCACCTCCCTGACTGGGATGCTCCCTCAGCTCAAATACCACAGGCACGGGCCTTCCTAAGGAATTTCCATGGATTTTCCTGAATAGATGTTCCTTCATTTGCTGTGTGCCCTTAGAACATTTTCCTGAGGCTTTACATGTTTGGGGTTTTGTAATAGTCCTCAGTTTTCCTGGGAAGGAGGCCACAGAGCCCCTGACACTGGCGTTCTGGATGCTTGTCTTCAATGACACACTGTTACTGTTACACATATTGTTTTTCTTATGGGAAAAACCCTCCTTTATGTCTCTATATAGAAACATAGTTTATTTCAAGGGAAAGCGTGTTACAGAAATGGGGCTGGAAAATAAACGTCATTTTTCATTCACTTTATTTTCAAATAAAAGATGTATTCCTTGGGGGGGATCCCATAATTGATTGTATGGACGGCTATGGCAAATGAGGGGGAGGCTGCCAACCTGAGTACAGTAGGTTAATATTGTGCTTTTAGGGAGTTCACGTTCTCCATGAGCAGGTCTGGCTTGGTTTTATACTGGAGTTTTGATTTTGCATCTTCTCTTTACCGCCAGTACTCTGTTCTCATCCATCCCGTGGCCCCGACAGTTTAACAACAAACAAAACCAAAGCATCCCGGGTGCACTTTTGACTCAGAGAAGCATATAGCCGGCTAGCAGCTTAGAGAGCTCAGAGTGCAGCCTCCTCCTTTCTAGTAGATGAAGACAGACAGTCCTCGTGGCCAGTGGGTCAGGACCCGGCTGAGCGTCCTGCTCTCCTGTCCCCTGGGCTGCCCCCCCCCCCCACCGCTGTCCCCTCCACCTGCCGCTGTTACCAGACTCTTCTAGATGTGGGGTTGAGGAGCAGTGGTCTGACCTCTGGTATCCCTGGATTCAACAGTATTGTTTCTGGACCTGACTTTAGCTCCGTCGGAGGCTAACGACTGCTGGCCCCTTCTCCGTGCCGGTCCCTCCCTCCTCCTCATTTCCCAGCATGCTCGCCGAAGTGGGCTGCCCTCACCACCCTGGCTCACGTTGCCTGTGGCTGCTGTAGTTCAACATGGTGCCTATGGCCCGACAATTGGTTAATTATAAGATTGAGGGTAATGTTATCAAAAATAAAAGGGTTCTCTACTTCTCTGATTTTGTAAGTTTGTCTCTGCATGGAATTAACTTGTAGTGAGATATACCTATGTGCTGCCCCCAAAGGCAGGAAGCCTATTATATCGCGAGTCACTTTTTTTCTGGTTCGTATTACATTATAGTGCCTTGAGTTATGTGTTCTCTAACATTATCGCACCTAGTGCCGTGTGGTTTTATGAGATGTTTCAGCTTGGATCCATTAAAAGTAGAATATTCACTTCAGACTAGATTTATCAAATTCAGAATGCGTTGTAGAAAAATCATATGATAACTTATCTCATATAATTGTGTGTTAGCTGGGGGACAAAAAACTTCTGAAAACTTTTATGAGCTTTATGAGAACAGCAGGCATTATTTGAAGACGGAAAACTGTTTAACTACAGCCCTTGGATGTGTTATTTTACCTTCTTGTCTGAAGTTAATTGGCCCCAGAAAAAAATTAATCCTGAGGATGAATTTAGTTAACACAGAGATGTGGAGATTACAGTGCTGTCCTTTTCGATCAGGGGGCATCGTTCCAACAAATCAAGTCCTCAGAACCAATTACTAAATGAGGTTTACAATGGGTACAGGTTTTTAAATAACAATAGAAAGAGAAACCATGATGGTATTGTGGAGGATTAAACGTGTCTGCTATTCATTTTCTAAAAAATTCGCTGCAGTTTTAAATGTTTCCCTTACCTCCTGAATTCACATGATAGTCCCCCAAAACAATAAAAATATGAACTAACCACTGACTAGGGATCCACAGCGAAACTGGAATCCGCCCAAGCCAGGAGGAAATCACTGATCCGAAGGGGCAACACTTAAAACAAATTCGAGGACAAAATGATTGTTTTTCATTACAGTGTGACACCTGGAACTAGTATATCTTTCAGGTTATTTTTATGGTTATCCAGGCCTCGTCTGTCCTCTCTAGAATGTTAACAAGACAAGGGCCGACTTGCTGAAAAATGCAGACAGGCTGCGGGCATATTTCTGCGGCCGCAGACTTAGGTGGCATTTGGAAATAAAAGGCAATATTCCACTTCTGGTTATATTAGACAATACCTGGGCTTTGTAGGAGAGTTTTAATTCTATCAGAAGAGGAAGGAAGGATTGATCTATTTGGCCAAAAGTGCCTACATAATTGTTAGGTAGGGGTTTTGTCCTCAACACAGAATCTGTCCGAGGTTAGCAGGGCTTGCTCGTGGGAAGTGTGTGTTACCGCCCAGAAAAACCTTTCTGGGTTAAGGGCTGGAGGAGGAACACCTCTCCAGGTGTGCAGTAGCCGCGAGGCAGGTAGAAAGACCAGCAGACGAGGGAGGGACGTAGGCTCTGAGATTGTCAGGAAGCGTGCCCAGAGGGGACAGACAGGACTCCCGGGCCAGTGACCCAGAAGCTGGGGGCCACGGCTGTCAGAGGGGGCACACATCTTTGGAATGTCCAAATTCTCATGACAGCGGGCCTGCAAGAGACCAGCCAGCGTCCCGTCCGCTTTCCCGGGTGCCTGAACGACGCGGGACCGCCTGTCCCCCTTCACAGCACGGTGATCTGCTATGAAGTTAGGCCCCAAACTACAGCTACGCTCCTTCCGCGCCCCTCTGAGCGGGACGCGGATGTGACTGTCACAGGAGTGTAGCCCGTGCCGTCCCTGCTCCGGGCTCCCGGGAGCTCAGACGGTGCTCCCCGAGGCTGGGATCCACCAGCATCTCCCCCGGGGGCAGGCAGATCTGGAGCTGGGCTGATGGCAGCCTGGGCCTCCCTGCACCTACCGCCCCCCCCCCCACAGCCTCACAACTGCCCCCCGCCCCCCAGCGCGTATGCGCTAGGGGACCCGAGTGAACCCAGCGCTCCCTGGGCCGGGAGCTGGATCCGTATTGGACAGTTAGTCTTGCTACTAAGTAGGTACTTTAAAGAGTCACATCTTTTAAGCTAAAATCAGGGAGCAAAAAAGGACCCGTGCAAGGGATGATTCATTGTAAGGACTTCAAGGGATGACACAGGCTGCCTGCTTCTCAGTTCATCTGGTGCGCATTCAAAAAGTGTCAAGGATCTAATTAAAATCCATTAATTCAGTAGGTACGGACTGAGCGCTTGTTGTAAAGCATGAGATAAAATGGTAAGCAGGATTGACTCAGAGCTCAGAACCCTGTGGGGACACAGGACGCGTGGCCGCATGCTGCAGTCCGCCTGGGGGGCTGAGCTAGGAGGCGAAGGTGGAAACCGTCTCTGCCGGGGCTCCGGATGGGGGCTGGAGGCTCAGGGGAGGCCCGCCGAGGGTGCCCGGGCTGGAGCGAGTGGGGTCGAGCCGTCGGAGGGGTCCTGGAGGTTTAGAGACCGGAGAGCTTGCGCGGGTGCCGGGGAGGGGCAGGCACCTGGCAAACCGGAAACAGTTCTGCACTTGCAGGCGCCTGTAGTGGCCTCGTGGAGACCCTCCAGGCAGGCCAGCGAGTTTGGACAGGCCCCCAAGAGCCAAGCAGGTGGCCTGATCAGATTTTGCCATGTGGAGCTGCTCGGCTTCACAGAGGAAATGGGTCGGAGAGGAGCAGGGCTGAAGGCTGGGGGACCCGAAACCGGGCAGGTTGCTGTGGCAGCAATCTGCAAAACACATTTCGTGGGAGACCTTGTGCAGAAACGGGCCAGGAGAATGGCCCCGCACAGCGCAAAGCCAGGGACTGTTCTTTGCCCCGGGGAGGAGACCCTGTGCAGGGCAGGAGTCTACAGGATGAGGGGGGTGGGGGGGACACGTGAGTAACGGTCCCCACGGAGCCCGGGGGGGAGGCTTGGCCTGGCCAGTTCCACTGTGACCTGGGGGAGAAGGAGAGGGTCCTGCAAAGAGGAGGCGCCCCCACTGCGTAGCTCACCCGCCCAGCGAGTGCGGTCACGCGGGGACATCTGAGACTGGCCAGGAGAAGAAAGGCAAAGGAAGTCACGTGACTGACTAAGGGACGATGGAGTGGCCTCGTGGATGCCTGACCGCTGCCTGCGTCTACTCCCACGTGGGCAGAGCTGAGACCCCCGCCATGTGCTGACCACCTGCCGCGCACACTGAGCGCTGGGCGCTTTCAAGGCCACTCGCCATGCCCCTCCAACCCCTACCCAGGACCCTGGGGACAGGGCTGTTTCATCCACCCAAGGGGCGCCCAAGAGGAACTACTGTGCTGGTGAGAGACTCTGCTAAAGACAGTGGCTCGGGGCCCCTGGGGGCTCAGTCGGTGAAGCATCTGCTTTTGGCTCAGGTCATGATCCCAGGGTTCTGGGATCGAGTCCCGCATGGGGCTCCCTGCTCAGTGGGGAGCCTGCTTCTCCCACTGCCTGTCCTTCACACTGCCTTGCTCTCTTTCTCTGACGAATAAATAAATAGTCTTTAAAGAAAAAAAAGTCACACAGCCAGGAGGTGGCAAAGCCCATATTTAATGCCAGCTCTGAGAGATTTTAGTGCTTAGATTAATCCTACGTAAATTCCACACATAAATTTTCTGTAATTCTACATTCATCCTGTACATATCCAGCATGAACACTGCCCATCAGGGGTTTTCTTTGGTTTTTGTTTCTTGTTTTTTGTTTAACCCATCACTTAAAATTTTTTACATTTAAAATCACGTGATTTGAAATAAAAAACAATATAAAAATATATTTTGGGAAGTCTCACTCCTATCACTGCCATCTTTCACCATTCCGATCTACACACACACCTGTGCACACGCACGTGCTCACACTCACCTGTGCATTGTGCACACACTCACACACACAGTCGCACACAGCAAAGGAGAGAGCAAGCACCACTTCTATTCACTTCTTGGATAGCTGTACAGAGTCTCTTTATATAATAATGCAAATGTAATTATGTATTATTTTTTTCTCTTTTCTTACACAAAAGATGGCATTCTACGTTCAGTGTTCTTCATCCTGCTTTCGTTAAATAACCGTAGGTCCTGGAGATCTTTCTAGACCAGTAAATATTCCATTCCACTGCTTGGCTGCACCCACGGTTATTGGACTGAGTTCACCACTTAGGAGCAAGTGAAGCAGGGCCCACTGGCGCCACTGAGACGGCTCTGCGCCGGGCCTCGGCCTCAGCCTCCAGCCTCGGGAAACGCCCCGAGCCAGGGCGGGCGGCACCCTGCGGCTCCGGCAGGCCCCCTGGGAGACCTCTCAGCCCTGGTCCAAACCGGGAGGGCTTGGGATGAACCTGAGGGTGTGAGAACCGTCGATATTATGCTCAAGCTAATTCTTCAATTTGCATTTTCTTTCCTTTAACTTCCTTTTTTTTTAAAAAAATTTCATTCATTCATTTGAGAGAGAGCGAGAGAGCGTGCACAAGCGGGGCGAGAGGGAGGGGCAAAGGGAGAAGCAAACTTCCTGCTAAGCAGCACGCCCAGTGTGGGACTCGATCCCAGGACTCTGGGATCATGACCTTATTTTTTCTCTTTTCTTACACAAAAGATGGCATTCTACGTTCAGTGTTGGCGAAGTTGGGGGTTAACCAACTGAGCCACCTTTTCAAAGGCTCATAAAACAGTCTTTTTAGGTGTTTAAAGTGTGTCCCTGGTGGAGGACACACAAGCTAGACAGCATTCCATGAAGTCCCGCCCGTGTGAGAGGCGTCTGCATCTGTGTGCCTGTCCCGTGTTTTCCGTGTCTTGGGTGACGCTCAGCCCGCGGTCGCATGTGTGGGGCCCACGGGCCCAGCCTCGGGGGTGGGGGGGCGCGGGGGGTTAGGGCAGGAGCAGTGGAGGCTGGCAGTCCCGGCTCACAGCCCAGCTTCACCACTCACCAGCGGGGCCCGCGACCAGCTCCTTGCCTCCGTGTGGCTACGTTTTCTAGTCCCTGCCCCTCGAATGAGTAAATGAGCGAATGTTTGGGAAAGACGTCAAATCGTGTCTGACAAAGACTAAGCACCATGTAGTGTTTGTTGAAAGAATAACTTCCTGGGAACTTACGGTCTGGATCCACGGCTGCAGCCCTGGAGTGTGGGGCAAGTAGCCACACCTCCCAGGAGCACTGTAGGCGACGTG
>JAPYYJ010004383.1:0-10500 GCA_028533885.1 Nasua narica
GGGAAGGGCTGCAGTGCATGGCACTTGCCCATGGGGGTCCTAGTGTCCCTTCTGGGCTGGATGCCCCCCATCCTTTCTGAAATAAGCTTCCAAGTCCTTGCCAGCCAGCAGTGAGGATATGCAAAGGATTATTTAAATCATTTGATGAATCAAATTATTATCCACATTAATAATTTTTTTAAAGATTTATTTATTTATTTATTTGACAGAGAGAGAGAGAGATCACAAGCAGGCAGAGAAGCAGGCAGAGAGACAGGGAGAAGCAGGCTCCCTGCTGAGCAGACAGCCCGATGCGGGGCTTGATCCCAGGACCCTGAGATCATGACCTGAGCCGAAAGCAGAGGCTTTAACCCACTGAGCCACCCAGGCGCCCCTCCACATTAATAATTATTCATTGTTAATTAATTAGTCACATAAAGTGCACCCTGAAGACAGTGATGAGCAGCTAGTTTTAAACTAATAAAATGGGGGCGCCTGGGTGGCTCAGTTGGTTGGGCGTCTGCCTTTGGCTCGGGTCATGATCTCAGGGTCCTGGGATTGAGTCCTGCATTGGGCTCCCTGCTCAGGGGGAGTCTGCTTCTCCCTCTCCCTCTGTCCCACCCCCTGCTCTCTTTCTCTCTTTCACTCACTCTTTCTCTTTCTCCAATAAATAAATAGCATCTTTAAAATAATACAAAGAAGTGTAAGGAGAAGGAGAGGATACAAGGGGGTAAAGAAAGACCAGGAAAAAAAAAAAGAAGTTAAAAAGAGATAAAAGTTAATGAAGAGGAAGGGGAGAGGTGTTGAGAAAATCAGATGTCGCTTTGTCCAAGGAAGCACACTGGTCAAGTCCCGTCATTAATTTCTGTAACTCCATTTTCCCTCCTCTTTGCCTTTGGAACCTCCCCCCATTTAGTCTGAATGGATAAGAGGCAGGAAGGAGGTGACAGGGGGATCCCAATGAGGGGGATCATGGCTTTCACCTGAAGATATGTTTGTTCTTAAATAAAGGGGGGAACTGCTGGCCCAGCAGGGAGCTGTTTGCTCTGGAGGCATTAGGGGTTGGAACGTTGTCTGTGGGCAGGCAGGTGTAGATTAGATTCCCAGCTGGGGGGCCACGGTCCACAGTGGAGAGGTACAGACGGCCCAGTTAGCGGGTGCAGAAGGCTGGGCTGGGGGGCAGTTAGTGGGCTCTAACTGGCAGGAAAGGGGCGGATTTCTTGTCCTCTGATGTATTTGGAGTCTGTTAGTTTGGTTCTGTCACTTGGTTCCTTTTTCCTTCTTCCCCTTCATTCCTGGTTTCCCTCAGGGCCTGAGCGTCATGTGCCTCTTGAAGCCCGGAGTAAATCTCCACAGAAGAGGGAGGATGGGAAGGCGTGTGCGAGGGATGCTGGTGACATTCCAAAGAAGGAGAGGCAGCCGTGTTCCATGATAGCAGCCACATGGGCACATATCACCCCCCTCCTCAACCTGCCTCCAAGCCCTCCCTGGCCCCTTGTCACCTTCCCCACCCAGCTAGGGTGAGGAGCCTGGGTCCCTGTGGCCTGATGTTCCTACATTGGGCAGAGTATAGTACTTAGCCTCCTTACGGTACTTGGAGTCCTGTTCTGCAGTCACTGGCTGACATTCCCCCTTCCCCTTCGCAGGCCCTGTTCTGGTCTTAACTCCATGTCTCTGGAACTTAGCACAGTGCCTGTCACTTGGGGCAAGTCAGTTTCAGATTTGTCTCGACTCCCAAGGTCTCTCTAGTCTGTGCCAGTTTCATAAAATACCCCCATCTACAGTAATCCTTTTCTTTAAAAAATGATGCATTCCAGGGGCTCTCAGTTTAAAGACAACCAGAATGTTTCCCAGGGAGGGTGTCACAGTGTGAGGCTGTGTCCCTGGGGTAATTGTACCAGTGCCCCGGTTACATTCTTCCGTCTCAGGCCAGAGGTCACCCACAGCCTTGGTGTGAGATTCTCATCCACTCTCAAGATGGCCGCCCTCCACAATGGCTCCCAGGGGATCTCTTGTTGGTGTTCTTGCCCAGTGGGACTCCTTCCCCTTAAGTGTGGGATGGATTTAGTGCCTTGTTTCTAAGGCACAGAATCCAACAAAAGCGATGGGATGTCCCTTCTGAGGTGACGTTACAAGTACTGTGCCGCCTGTCACTTTTGCCCTCTCTTGCTCGCTTTGAGGGAGGCCTGCTGCCCTGCTCTTAGCGGCCCCATGGAGGGCTCATGTGGCAGGAGGCCTCTGAGCAACAGCTAGCAAGGACCTGAGGCCCTCAGCCCTTCGAGCTGTGAGGAACCGAATCCTGCCAACAGCTACTGAGCGAACCCAGAAGGCAGTCCCCAGGCTGAATGTTTGGGTGCCCGAGACTCCAGCTGAAACCTTACCACGCTCTTACAAGAGACCTGGGCAGAGTCGCCCAGCTCAGCTGCGCCTAGATTCCCAGCCCACAGAGACTGGGGTCTAACAAATGCGTGTTGTTTTAAGCCACTGCATTTGGGGGGAATCTGTTGTGCTGCCATAGATAACAAATGCTCTGACACCAACCTGCGTCCCTGACGGAGGGCATTCTCTGGCCGCAGGAATACGCTCGGCCACAGAAGCGGCTGCAAGTGCCCTGGAGTTCGTGTCTCTGGGAGATGTCAACCCAGGAGTTGCGGAAGTGGATGGACAGATGTTCCAGCTGCCTCATCCTTGGGGCACCGTTCTTAGATGTGTTCTACACAGTGTCTCAGAGGATCCCGGGGGAGCTGAGCCATCGTCCCCACAGAGGTGACCTCTTCACAGCAAGTCTTTACTGGCTTTCTTCCCTTCCCCTACTGCTTACGAAGCTCCCTGGGATCACCACCCAAACAAACTTCTAGCATCCAAATCCTTTTTCAGCATCTATATTTGGAGGAACCCGAACTCAGATAAAACCTCTCTACGGTATGTTCCAAAAGTTGTGCCGAGGCAGTCAGATAGCTAACAACCTCCAAAAGTTTGTGCTCAATGCCACTATTTGAGGCAGTGACAAATCTCCTCTAGCCCAGGGTGAATCGGAGAAGGATTCGCCTTCTGCAACACTTTATATCTCTTCTCATCTCATAAATCTACATCGTTCTAGGAGGCCTGGGACTTGGGCCAGTGACAGCCACCCAAAGCACATGTTCTGGAGCAATCGAATAGTGAAGCTGTGTGATTGGTCCCAAAGGATCCTGTGGGTGCTGATGCCAAAATCGCAAGAGTGGCTGGTGGGCTCTCCTCACTGCCAAGGCCGCCCCAGGCGACCCCACGGGCCATCTCAGGGCCAGCCACAGACCTTTTACCCAGCTGTCCTGCCTACCAAAATTGGACCTTTTTTCTCCGCAAGTCATTTCTGGGCTTCTTTCTTGAGGGTTATTTTAAAATAAACTTACTGGCGGGATCATGTAACATAAGCAAAGGTTGGAAATACTTTCTGGAATGAGCTGATGGGGAATGTGTGGAGGAAACATTGGAAATCCATTGCTTCTTTTAAAAAAGCGACCAGATATAACACTAGCCCAGTGGTTCTCAGTTGGGAGTGACTGTGTCCCCCGCTCCCTGAGGACATCTGGTAGTATCTGGAGACATTTTTGGTGGTCACAACTTAGAGGGGAGCGGGTCCCAGGCAGAGGCCAGAACTCGGGTACCCACCTTACAATGTGTCAGAGAGAGCCCCTCTGCAGCCCCAGGTGCCAACAGGACGCAGGCTGACAAGCCCGGACCAGAGATTTCAGCAATCTCTGAAAATAAGAATGGGAGGATATGGGTTTATACGGAATGCGGTTGACAAACAAAATCAGTTTAGATGTTAAAGAGCCAAGTTTTTTAAAAGGGCAGAAGCTTTTAAAGCATGTTGTCCTGTGGGGAGGTCGCGGAGCGCGGCGGGTCATGGCCGGGCTGTGAAGTCAGATGGGTGGGAGCTGGACTCCAGGGTCTGGACTTTCTTGCTCTGTGACCTTGAGCAAATGACTTGACCTCTCTAAGCTTCAGTGTCCTCATTTGTAAAACGGGCCAGCCTCGTTGCTTTGTGAGAATTGGTGAGGGGAGCTTAAAAAACATCTGGCATAAAGCATAGCATTCGCTAAGCCCCAGTCCAGGTCTACCTGGGAGCTGCTGAGGGTTTGGTTCCAACCACCACAATAGCAAATAACACAATGACGGGAGCCAAATGAGTGTTTTGGCTTCCGGGTGCTTATGAAAGCTATGTTCATACCTACCGTAGTCTCTTAAGCATGCAGTAGTATTAGATCTAAAAAAACGATGTGCATACCTTAATTAAAAAGTGAGCAAATGCTTGGGGAAAACGGCCTGGATGGACGTGCTCCCCACAGGATGGCGACACGCTTTCCCTGGGCAAACAGTGCGGTATCTGTGAAGTGTCATAAAATGAGGTATGCCTGTCACTAGATGCAAGCTAGAGCGGCCTCGGGGAAGAGGAGGGCCCCGGAATCCGAGCCCAGAGGAGGGAGCAAGGGGAGCCGTGCTCCATTCCCCAAGCGCTTCAGTCCTAGCATGGAATCCTCTCTGAAAGCCTGCGTGGGAAATCATCACAGAATCTTCTACACCCCCCAGAATTTTGCTGTCTAAATTCCTGCTGCTTTTGGTTTTCATTTTCCCAGATTTATTTCTCAAATGTCAACAAACAGTCCATGGCCCAAGGCCTATGGAGGCCTTCACACAGATGCCAACCTTCTCACCGGGAGTGGTAGCTCAGACAAGGAGGCCACAGAGCTTGCCTCCCGGCCCGCCATCCCCCCTGCTCCTTAAGAGGACGCCTCGGGTTACCTCAGGAAAACAGCCTGAGCAAATAAAGCAGCCCAGGACAAATAAACACGGGCCCCTCTTGGTCTAGTATGGAAGGCATGAGGCCTCAGGAGGAGAATGAGGCCTCACAGGCAGGGAGGTCTCCTGGATGCATTTGGTCGCTGGCTCCTGAGAGGGACACACACACACACACACACACACACACGTATACACACACATAGGGGAATGGGGTAGTGGGGGTGTAGGGGAGAGCAGGAGGGGGAATGAATGTACATGCCAGAGGGAAGTCATAGAGTCTTTCACTTTCTCCTCTTGGAGGTGACATCCCCTCAGGTTTGCCAAGTTCTGTCTATTGGAAGCAAGTCACAGAGCCTGGCCCACACTCTGGGGTGGGGGATGTCACCGGGGCATGAAGGGCAGGACCCATTTTGAGAACAGCTTACCACCAGTGTGGAATGTGGGACGGAGGCCCAGCGCAGGCCCCGGTGGTCAGAGTGGAGGAAAACAGACCACTCCGTGCCCACAGGGCCTTGCATCCCTGCATGGGTGGGAGCTTGTGGGGTAGCCTACCTTTTCAGAGGATTTACAGTGGAGAGAAAGAGTGGTTCTGGTCTGGAGGGCTGATACTCCTGGAGGGCTGATACTAAACAATACTCGGGAATATGGAGTCTTTGTAATCCACTCATCTGGCCCGTTGTATCTCAAAGCTACTCTGCCTAGTTTCCTATGGCTGCTGTAGTAAATGACCACAAACTTGGTGACTTAAAGCAACACACAATGAATGAGTCTCTTCCGGTTCTGGTGGCCGGAAGTCTGAAATCAGTTTCAAATGGGCTAAAGTCAGGTTATTGGCAAGGCTGGTCACTTCTGGAAGCCCTTGAGAAGATTCTGTTCCCTTGCCCTTCCACCTTCTAGAAGCTCTCTGTATTCCTTGGCTTGTGGCCCTTCCACCTCTTATCAGGACCCCATGAGCACCTTAACCCAGGATAAGCCCCCGTGTGAAGAGCCTTAATGCAATCACAGCTGCGAAGTCTTTTTGCCATTGAAAGTTACATTCACACGTCCCAAGGAGCAGGTTTTGATGTCTTCCTGGGGCCATTCTGTAGCCTGCCACACTTCCATAACTGAAATAGCCAACCAACAGGTCTCACTGACACCATCCAGGGATACGACCCTTACGTTCGACCTCAGAAACCCCAGCTATGGCCCCTCGTGGCTGATTGAATACAGCCCATTCCTATAACCTGGTTGTGCTGTTACTCGCCTGATCGATTGCTCCCAGATCCGTTCTTGCCCTTTCCCTGCAAATTGCCTTTCCCAGGCTCCCTTGTCAACAAGGCTAGGTTTGGCCGGTGCCCTGGTGAGAGAGTGGAGGGCAGGAGGAAGCAGCCGAGGTGCATCTAACTCAAGCAGGTTAGACGGACCCGACTCAGGCAGTGTCTCTGTAGTGACCGTGCTCTCCCTGTGTTACAGGTCCCATGAGACAGACTTTCCCTCCATGGACTCTGCTTTTAGTGGGCAGCTCTGCTGGGGATCCAGCTCTCCTTGGGGGGGCATTTCTGCTCTTAAGCTCCAGTCCTTTAAAGGGTGGTAGCAGCTTTCTGCTGGTACTAATTCCAAGGTGACTTCACCAGCCCCCAGATAGCTCTTCAGTTTTCCCAAAGCCTTTGTAGTTAATTCCTCTTTATTAAGTTCTTTCTAATGGCCTGCCAGCACGGTGCCATAGGTTCTGACAGTGAGCCCTGAGTGGTACACTGGCTTTTGGGGGGTTTTCATATCACCCTAAACTATCTGTTCAACTTGATTTCCCAAATTCCTTTATTCTAGCTAACCTAAACCACATGTTTTCCTTCAAGGATACTTTCCTGCTTCAGGAAGTGTATGCTCAAGCCATGCCTTCTGTATCAAATGCCCCTCCCCCCATTTTTGGTTTTGCTTGTCAAAATATTTAGGGTGTTCTTGAGTATCATTTCAAAATCCACCCTTTTCACACATGCCAGTGATGATCGGGCCTGGAGTCATTTCTTTTTGCCCCAGTGGCTCTGTAGATGCACGTGACCCAGGATCACACAACTGCCTTGAGATGGAAATGCCTGTTTAGGTCACAAGCCCCCACAGTTTTAGAGTCTACACAGCCTACCTCATAAGTACTCATCAAATGTGTTATTTAATTGAATGAATATTGGAATTCTAATCATGGACATGACCTACTATCATTTTCTGTTAGGTAAGAGAAAGTAATCAGTTTTTATACTACACTTACTAGTAATTTTTTCCCAAGGCTAGAAAAGCAAGTCTTACGTTTTTAAAATTATGAAACTTCTCTCCATTCTCTTATTTTAGTTAATGTAAATAATCTGAGTCCCAATTTCCCAATCAAACAATTAATCTGTCTCTCGCAGTACATAGTTTAAGAAGCCTGATGAAAATGTAAGCTGTTTCTATCATTACCATGGGTGAAGAGGTTGGCATAGACTACTTTCTTTCTCTATTGGAAACTAATCCGATACGATTGCAGCCAGCTTAACAAAGTCATGTGCCCATCACCTCGTGTGAGAAGCTATAGCAATGATCAAATGGGCAGGTATCTCATCAATTTTTTCCGTTTCTGTGAGTGGAGGGGAAATAACTCACAGCAAGGAAACCTGAGCCTGTCACAGATGTAAGATAGTCTGGATTGACCGGGCTACCTAAAGCAGACTGGGACAGAGCTGGCAGGCACATAATGACCCAGGTGGGTACCCTTACCTATCAGGTGTCCACAAGCAGGTCATGCACCTTGACAGAGCTTGAGGTCCATTCTTCTCTTCATGCTTGGCTTCCCAGGTGCAATTCCAGGGACCCTCAGGGACAATTAGCCACATTCATCAAGAGGCAAACAGACCCCTCCCTCTCTTGCTAGCGTCATTGGCCGAGCAGCGTTCTTCATGATTCCTGAAGGGGTGGTCAGTGCTGTCAGTGCCCAATGGTGGGGCTACCAGGTCCAGGGGGCCTCGTGGAGATCTTTGAAAATCTGTGGTGTTGTTCCACGCAGTCTTTTAAAACAAAAGGCAGCAACTTTGTCCCAGAAAAGTTGGGGGCAGCCTCTGAGAACAACTTTCTTCAAAACCAGAGCTTTCTGAAGAGGTGACTGTTTTGTTGTGCACCCCGAAACTGCCCTCCTGAGAAACATCACATCCTTAGATGCAGAACCTTTGAATTGCTAGGTTACTTTTGCTCGTGGATCTACTTTTGAACAGCTTTTCCACATCAGGAATTTGTCTTTAGGGTTGCTGGCAATCCTCTCGGGTGGTGGGTGACTGCAAACATGGTTGCCTTCCCCCCTTGAAATGGTGGCAGCATGGCTATTTCCGGTTTTAGCTTCCTTTGGCCACAGGATGGCAATGTTTAGGAATGTTCCTGTTACAGCCCAGTGGCTGTTTAAGTCCTAAATTAGAGCCCCAGTAAGGCACATGAGTGCTGGTGATCCAAGATGGCATCCAAGAGCTTCTGAACCAGAAGGAAGAGGAAAAAAAAGAAGGGTCATTATGAAACAAAAAAATCTAAATAAGAGTATTTTGAATGGTACGTTGAAGTATACTTAGGTGAAAGTGGAACATGGCTGAATCCACCCTGAAGTTATGCTACCCTGGGCGCTCACCGTCATTCCTGATGACGTATTTTATGCTATTTCTGACCGTTACAGAGAATTTTTCTCCCGCCATCAGGAAGCACTTCCACAATTTTGTTCAAACAGCCATTTTAGCACCTCCGTGCTGTGATATCACCATTCGGTTTCCCGTTAGATTGGAAACCCCCCGAGGGCAGGAGCCATGCTTTCTTTACCTGTTTCCTGGGCCCTGAGGTTGGAGTGTAAACAATCCGTGCTCATTGCATGTTAATAAATGACTCACTGATTGAAATATTGTCAGAATTTAGGGAAAAAATTCCTATTTGGGGACAAAAAATTCAAGCAGTCAGAGAATCAGCCCCAAAGATGAGATCTGGCCCGAATTTTGAAGAAGAATCCAAGCCCATGGGGCCAGGGAAGGAGTGGAAGGGTGGGGCATACAGACTCCTCCCACTTGCCCCAGCCACCCCAGCGTGAAGAAGAGGGTCTTTTGGGTCTGGGGAGAAGCAGAAGCAAAAACACACGGTGGAAACACGAAAGGTGTGTTCAGGGCTGGTTGCAACGTGGAGGGAAAAACAAGGGATTACGGTAAATACAACTGGAAAGGTAGACCAGGGCCTTGGATTTGGGGAATTTAAAAATAATGGTAAGGCAGACTTTTTACTTGATTCCTACCCTTTTACCTTCGGTGATTGCCCAAATTTGGGGTTGGAAGAGTAAGTGGCTCTCTGCTTGAGTACCTCGAGGAGACTGCTGGAAGGCAGCAGGAGCTGGCAATTGCTAGACCCTAAGCTCTGGAGGTGGTAACGGGGGTCCTGACCAACTCTGGCTGTAGAAAGGGCCCAGTGGTGGCCCTGGGTGGTAGATCCCAGGTAGCTGCCCCTCCTTCCCTGTCCCTATGACTCAGAGGCTGCTTCTAGTTCCACTGTTCCCTTCCCTCCCTACCCCTGTCCACCCGCATCATGGCCTCTGGGGTGTTGGAGGAGACTGCATAGTTTTATGACGTCAGAAGGTGGAAGGCAGAGGAATGAGAGCTATCCTTCCAGCAGGGGTTGGCTAGACAGGCAGGGCCTCTGGTGAGCTTGCTGGATGAATGGATGGATGAATCCAGAAGCCAACAGCCCCCCTGGGAAAGGTGTTGGTTATGGGTCATACCTCTCATACACTAATTTTAAAAAATGCTCTTTGGTTTGCAGCATAGACATATCTTGGTGTAGTGCAAGTTCAGCAAATTACTGGGGATGTAGATACCTCTTTTATTCCAGTTAATCTGATTATATTGACTGATTAAATAGGATTTGTTAATAACATTCACTTATGAGCAGTGGAGAGCTTTATTAATAAGTCATTATGTTGGGGACTTTAAATACCTAGCATTCAAAAGCAATCCCAAACGCTTTTGTATTGCAAATTTCTGGGCTGTCTAAGAAAATAGCTTATCCCTGGTGTGTTGCATTCCTACAGTGCTCAAAGACATGGTTGAAAAAAAACCAGAAATGTGTCCCAAGCCTTTACAAAGTCAGCTATTGCTTTGCTCTGAAAGGTATGTTTTTCCAGTTTTGCTTAGTGTTTTTTTCCTAACCTTTCTTTAGAAGAGTTGCAGTCCTAACTGGTTCTTGGTGAAGAATTGCATAATAAATAAAAGAGGCTCCTCTGGGTGGTAGATGGATAATATGGTCTGTTCTCCCCATTTTATTTTATTTTTAAAGATTTATTTCTTTATTAGAGAGAGAGAGCATGCAGGGAGACGGGGCAAGGGAGAAGGAGAGAGAATCCTCAAGCGGACTCCCTGCTGAGCATGGAGTCTGACACGGGGCTCAATCTCATGACCCGGCGAACATGACCTGAGCTGAAACCAAGAGCTGGACGCTCAACTGACTGAGGCACCCATTTTAGAGACAGAACACCTGAGGCACACAAGAAACTGTTAGCCTGATATGCCCCTTCCTAAGAGGAAATGAGTCAAGGAGCTGAGTGAACTGAGTGAGTAGATTAGAATCCAGAGGGCTCGACTCCTGGTCTTCCCCCTGATTTTTCCATTTTAATCAACTCCATCGATGTCCATGGCCGATGGCAGCAACTGACTTGGGGTGCGACGACTGGTCACAAGCCGTGGAGTCAGAAGGGATTGGAGTCCTGGGTTTTCC